>JAQQFT010000048.1:0-62495 GCA_029582265.1 Zoroaster sp. YZ-2022 | reverse complement strand
TTTCCCAAGGAAATACCTTGCCACCTGTCAACCCAAAAGGCGAAAAAATAAGGGTCCAGCCTGTAAAAGGGCAAGAAAAAACAGCCGCCCAGCCTGTCAATCAAATGGAAAGGAATAACATCCCTTGTCCACCCTGTCAATCAAAGGGGGAAAAAAAAAAATTTTCAGCCTGTAATCAAATGGAAAAAAAAAAAGGGTTTGCCACCTGTAAATAAAATGGCAAGGAATAACATAACTTTCCAGCCTGTCAACAAATGCAAGGAATAATACCGTCCAGCCTGTCAATAAACGGAAAAGTAACCCGCCTGTCAATCAAAGGGAAAAGGGAATAACAGTCACGTCCAGCCTGTCAATCAAAAGGAATAAAATCCTTTCCAGCCTGTCAATAAATGGGCGGAATTAAAAAAACTGTCCATTGTCAATCAAATGAAGGATACATTGCCAGCCTGTAAATCAAATGGCAAGGAATAACAAAATTGTCCAGCCTTAAATCAAAGGGGGAAGGAAAACGTCCCTTTTCCAGCCTTAAATCAAAGGGGGAATAACAGCCCGTAAGCCTGTCAAAAAAACGGAAAAAACAGTACACTTTCCACCCTTTAAACAAATGGCAAGGAAAAAACAGCCGCCACCCTGTAAATAAAATGGCAAGAATAACGCCCCGCCCGCCTGTAAATCAAATGGGGAAAAACCCCCAAAAAACTTGTCCAGCCTGTCTCAAATGGCGGAAAAAAACAAAAATTTGTCCAGCCGTAATAAAAAAAGGGGAATAACAAACCTTTCCACCCTTTCAAAAGGAAAAAAACAGCATTTCCAGCCTGTCAATAAAATGGAAAGGAATAACATACATTTTCCCAGCCTTCAATAAAAGGCAAAAAAAAACCGTCACTTGCCCAGCCTGTCATCAATGGCAAAAATAACGAAAGTCCAGCCTGTCAATAAAAACAAGGAAAACAACTTGCCCAGCCTGTCAATCAAATGGCAAGGAATAACAGTACACTTGTCCAGCCCATCAATAAAATAACAGTCACTTTCCAGCCGTCAATAAAAATGGAAGGAATAACATACACTGTCCCAGCCCAATCAAATGGAAAAGAAAAATTTAATTTGTCCACCCGGGGCAATCAAATAAAAAACAGCATTGCCCGCCGTCAGTCATAGGGGAAAACGTGCCTTGCCCGCCGTAAATCAAAGGTACACCTTTGCCCGCCGTAAATAAAATGTAAGGAAAAACGTCCTTGCCCGCCTGTAAATCAAATGGCAGGATAACGTCCCTTGTCCAGCCTGTCAATCAAATGGCAAGAAAAAACAGTAAAATTTGTCCAGCCTGTCAATCAATGGCAAGGAATAACAGTCACTTGTCCACCTGTCAATCAAATGGCAAGGAATAACAGTACACTTGTCCAGCCTGTAAATCAAATGGCAAGGAATAACAGTCACTTGTCCAGCCTGTCAATAAAAATGGCAAGAATAACAGTACACTTGTCCAGCCTGTCAATCAATGGCAAGGAATAACAGTACTTGTCCAGCCTGTCAATCAAATGGCAAGGAATAACAGCTGTCCAGCCTTCAATCAAATGGAGAATAACAGTACACTTGTCCAGCCTGTAAATCATATGGCAAGGAATAACAATACACTTGTCCAGCCTCAATAAATGGCAAGGAATAACAGCACTGTCCAGCCTGTCAATCAAAGGCAAGGAATAACAGTACACTTGTCCAGCCTTCATCAAATGGCAAGGAATAACAGTACATTTGTCCAGCCTGTCAATCAAATGGCAAGGAATAACAGTCACTTGTCCAGCCTGTCAATCAAATGGCAGGAATAACAGTACACTTGTCCGCCAATCAAATGGCAAGGAATAACAGACATGCCCAACCTGTCAACCAAATGGCAAGGAAAACGGTACCGGTCCAGCCTGTCAATCAAATGGGAAAACAGTATTTGTCCAGCCTGTCAATAAAAATGGCGGGGAATAACAGGCACTTGTCCAGCCTGGTAAATCAAATGGCAAAGAATAAAAATTACTTGCCCAAACCTTTGTCAATAAAATGGAAAGGGAAAAACAGAAACTTTAAGTCCGGCCTTTGTAAACCCCGGGAAAAATGGCAAAAAAGGGAAAAAATTTGTCCAGCCTGTCAATAAAAATGGAAAGGGAATAACAGTACCCCTTTTTTCCACCCCTGTCAATCAAATGGGGGAAAACAGTACACTTGTCCAGCCTGTCAATCAAATGGAAAGGGAAAATACCAGCCCACGGTCCAGCCGGGTCAATCATATGGCAAGGACTAACAGTAATTTGTCCAGCCTGTAATCATAGGAAAGGCCCAAACAGCACTTGCCCAGCCTTCAATCAAATGGCGGAACAACAGTCCACTTGCCCAAACCTAATCAATCATATGGCAAGGACTAACAGTACACTTGTCCAGCCTGTCAATCAAAATGGAAAGGGAAACTAACGGTACCTTGCCCAAACCCTGTCAATCAAATGGAAAGGGAAAATAACAGCCCAAATTGGTCGCCTGTCAACCCTTGGGGCAAGGCCCAACCCAGCCCACTTGTCCGTTAATCATGGGGGAAAGGCCCAACAGTACACTTGCCCAGCCTGTAAATTTAAAAGGCGGGAAAATCAAAAAGGGTTACACACCCCTTGTTTTTTTTGGTCAAGTTGCCCGGGGTTTTGGGTCTTATAGTACCCCTTTTATGGGGTAAAAAAAATCATACTTTCCCGGTTTATTTAAAACCCCTTCGTCCATGGAAAAATGCGTTTTGTAGTATTTTGTTCTTCCCCCCCATTTGTTCGGGACATCATCACCATGCTGGTAAATTAAAAAAGGAAAACGGGACCTGCATGAAACCCCCAAGGTCTTGAGGCCGGGCTTTTTTGGAAGTTTCACATCGGGTTGTGGGCATTGTGTGCACAGGGCTTAAAAATAGTTTTCCCACAAATGGGTAAGACTAAAAAAGGCGTGTCTGATTTTTTCAGTTGGGAAACAAGCCCTCGGTTGGGTTATTTCACCCCCACTCTTTTTAATAAAAGGTTTGGTTTATGGATAATGCCAGCAAAAAAATTTAAAAGTTTAGTTAGGATGTTTGGGTTTAAAGGTCATTTAAATATCAAATAGTTAACTGATCATTTTTAGGAAAAACTTTGGCAGCTGTTATCAATGGTGATATTGACCTCTTTGTCCCAAAATCCCTCCTAAAATTCTGCCCCTGTTGCCCCAAGGGGGGGGATTTCATGAAAGCCTGGGGGGGGATATCATCATTACAATTGGTGGGTTTTTGAGATACGGGAATTTTCCCTTGATTGACATATTTAAAAATTTAAAAAGGAAAACCATTAGTAATAAAATATAAAAGACTACTTTGGGTTTTTTAAAAAGGGGTTAAAGATTTTACCCATTTTTTTCAACTATTTCAAATGTGTTTCCCGGAAATTTTCTTTTAAAAAAAAAAAACAAATTTTTGGAAAGGCAAATAAATTTGAACCATAGTAAAAAAATTATCCCAAAAGAAACTAAGGTTATTATTAGGACATGTTTCATCCCAAATTTGGGGCAACCATAAAACCGGGGTTTTTTTTCCCAAAAAAGATTAATAAAAATTTTTAAAAGCCATCATCAAAGCTTTGTATATATGGCAATCATAAAACCTTTGGGGCAATTTGAGTTCTTTTTTTTTCTTTTTATCTTTCGGGCCTTTTCATTTTCTGGACGGGAAACGGAGTCGGGGTTTTGCATATTCGGTTATAAACCTTTGTGTGGCAGACAGCCCAGCACTTTGTCTGACCGAAAAGGTCAGCTAAAAGGTCGGCATGGAGGGGACCTTGGCGGGGGCCCCGGAAGCAAAATTTTTGGGTAGTTTGTTGCAAGTCATTGACTTCAAAAGTAAAAACATTTCCAGAAAAAAGGGCGCCACCCGGGGGCTGTAACCCCCGTTCAAAAGAAACTAAAAGGGTTGGGGTACGTGTTTCCTTTTACATAGGGCTTATCTCTGAACAATAGGGGCCTTCTTTTTCTGAAATAATTTTTCAGTTTGGGACATCAAAAACAAGGGCGGCCATCCATGATGTACTAATCAAAATTAAAGTTTTAACTTTTTAAAACTCCTTGATTTAAGGGTTAAGCTTTTTCTTTAAATTTTTAATTTTTTTTTTTCCCCTAACCCCCAAAGCGTTAGCGAAGGGGAAGGGAAAGTTTTAAGGTAGCGAAGCCTTTAAAGATCATGGGCCGGTGGGGAGAATACCGGAAAAAAGGATCACGATCTGGGGACAGCAACCGGGCGCCTTTTTGGATATTCTTTGGGCCCCGGAAATATTTTGAAACAAAATTAAAAGAGATATTTAAAGCTCGGGCCCAAAAGTATAAAACTTATTCAAAATCGGGGGATTACCCCTAGTATTTCGCAATAAATAAAATATGTTGAAGATAATAAATTTTTAAAAGAGATTTTTTATAACCAGCAAAAATGATATCAAAATTTAAAAATTCGATGGAAAAAGAAAAACCCAAAGTGGGCCCAAAAAGAGATTTCTTGTTACTGGGCTACAAAGACCGGGCGGTAAAAGGGCTAGTAAAGTCGGCGCCGGGGGAAAAAGTTTTTAAATTAAAGCCAGCTACACTTTTGAGAGTTGGGGCCAAGTCGGTAAAAGATATTTTTTTTAGTTGACTTTTCCCAGGGGGGAGCCTTCCAACCCCTTCGGCCCTTTAACCCCTTTAACCGAACCCCTTTTTAGCTTTAAACCAAGGGTTAAAGATCATAGTACCCGGGAAAAGAAACCCGGGCCCAAAAGTGATCACGTTTCGGACGGCAACCGAAGGCCGTTTTGGATTTTCCCCTTGGAAATATTTTCCGAAATTTAAAAATTTAAAAGAGATTTTTAAAGCTCGGAAAAGTATAATAAAATGAGACTGTTCCCATGGGTGTAATAATTTTTTTTCCCAACAGGCCGTGAAATCCCCTGCTTTTAAGCGGCCCGTTTTTTTCTTTTCCTCCCGTTTTTAAATTTTCCGTTTTTAAAAAAATCCGAAAAAAAATTCCGTTTTTTTTTTGTTGAAAATTGCGCATTGCTTTAAATTTTTTTTTTCATCGGATCTCGATCTCGATCGACCCGGGGTTGGGCCCACCAGATACCCCCCTTTTGGGAAAGGCAACGAACCGGTATGGTTGATCCACACCGTATTTAAATTGTCCCTCCCTTGGCTAGGGCCCAAAAAAAAACAGGCTGAGAATGGATTTTTGCAAAAAAAAAGGGAAAAAAATAACCCCGGCTTATTAAAATTTTGGTATATGAAACCTTATGGATGGCTATTTTTGGGTATTTTTTTCATTGAAATCTCTTTAAAATTTTGGGTTTTAAAAAAAAATTTAAAAAAAAAAACCGGGAAAATTTTTTGGTTTTTGGGAAAAGAAATCCTTAAAAGGGTAGCTATTTTGGTTTTAATTTATTAACATTCCCAATTTTTTAAAAAATTTTTTGTACATTAAGACCTGTCCCAAAATAATAAAAAAATAGTTTTGTCGATTTACGGTGGAACCACGCTGAACGGGGAAATTTTCCCTTTCTTTAATTTTTGCCCAAAAAATGGCGATAGAAAATTCCTGCCCCAGGGGACTATTTCAGATAGACTTGAAAAAATTTGGGGTTTTTCCCGGCCCAGCACCATGGGGCTAACCGCCAAAACCCCACACAAAAAAATACATTTTGGGACTGGTCACAGTCTACGGGGAAATTTGAGAAATTTGGTTTTATCACCTTTTGGCCCGTGCCCCCCTTTTTTAAAGCAATCGTTGTATTTAGTAATGTACTTCTTTTTTAAAACAAATTTCCCTTTTGCGTATTCGGGGGGCCCAAAATTCAAAAGAGGGGAAAAAAAAGGGCACATGCAACATAATACAGGGGGTCGGAAAACTCTTCCTTTTTTTCCAGCTGGGGATCAATCAAATAGGTCCCACATTTAAACCATTTTTGGGTACAATTTTTTGCTGTAAACACTAAGTTTTGGTGACAAAATTAAATTTTACTTTCTTTTTCCCTGTTTTTTGGTTCCCCATACAACCCACCCCCTTTTTTACAAATTCCCCTAACCCCAGACCACATATTTTGGGGGAAAAAACCGGAGGTCCGGGGAAAAACGGAAAATTTTCATGCCTGCTGGAAAGGGGGTTTTATAAACCAATAGCTAACGGTTGCGGGCCCAATTTTTCCCCTACACCTTTTATTTCCGGGCCCCTAAGGAATTATAAGGGCCCAACAACACGCCCCGAACACACCCTTTAAAAACACCATTTTGTTTTTTCGCCCCTGTGTGCACCCGGGCCGTGCATGATTCTTTCTTAGGGACCACGATGTTTTTTCCCCAAAACCGGGCCCCCTTTGGTTAACTCTTTTTTCCCTTTTTTTTTCAAACCCCCCCTCCGGGGCCCGCTCATAATTCTTATTTAAAATCAAGGGAACCCCGTATTTCAAGGCAATGAAACAAATATGTTGAAGAAAATGGCTATACAAAGAGATTTCTTATAACCAGTTTAAAAAGATGGGAGGAAATTTAAAAGGGATTTTTGTCGGGGACAAAAGAAATAAAGTCGGCCCCAAAAAAAAATTTCTTGTCAGTAGGTTACAAAGACTCTGTTTTAGTAAAAAGGGGTAGGAAAAATCGGGTTTACAAAGGATAAAAAATATTTATTAAAGTTTTTTTGAGAATTATGTCATTTAAAAGATACTATTTTTAATTGACCCCAAAGAAATTAAAAAACAATATAACAAAAATATAACAAAAAATTGGGGGAAAATTTTTTCCAATTTTTTGGGGGGCCGGGTAGTGAAAAAAAAAGTACTTTAAAAAAAACGCTAAGTTTTAAAAGAGAAATTTCCCAAAGTCCCGGGGATTACTAACATCCTTTGGGGTTTTGTCAGGTTTGGGGTGACACGACGGGGATTTTTTTGATCTGTCGATCTGTTGGCGATGCCGATCGGTACAACGAGCTAATATAAGAAAACAAAAAGGGTTTTTTTTAAAAAAGGGTTTTTCAAAGAAAAAAACAATAATGGGCCGTTTTTTATTTTTTATTGGCCCGGGAAAAAACTTTAAAAATTTTAAAATTTCAATCGTTTTTAAAACTGTTGCCAAAAATATATTAAAATGAGACTTTACTATCATTTAATGATTTCTTTTCTTGTAATTCTTTTTCATAAAAGGAAAATTCGCCGGTATTTTAAGGCCCAAAAAAAAGAAATAAAAACTAAAAATGAAATCGAAGGAAAAATTACCCCCAGAGAATAAAATTTGGGCTGTGGGAAATTTAAAAGATTTCAAAACAAAAAACTGAAATTTGGGGGAAAAGTACCATATAAAAAAGACACAAGGTGCGGACCTGCAAATTCCATTATTTTCTTCAACACCTTTCAAAGTTCCTAAAGACAAAAAACCTTGCATTGGGGCAGTTGTCTTCACTTCATGAATTATAAATATACCCTTAATGAATTTAGTCATAATTTGTATTTTAAAAGGGCTTGGGCCCGTTTTTTCTGTTGAATTTAAAAGCCCAAGAAAACGGGCGAATTATGTAAATTTTTTTAACCCAAATTTGGCCGGTTTTGGGTTTTTTGGCCGGGAAACCAAATCATGAAAGTTCTGATAATTTCCCTTCCTCCTGTGGAAAAAACCCTTCCGGGTCTAGGGGGACTGGCGGCCGGGAAAAAGATATTTTTTGGGAAAACCTTTCGACTGATGGAAACCGGAAAGGTTTTACCGCCCCAAAAAGTTACAAAGAGAGCTTGGTATCGGGGGAAATAAATGTAAAAAGTTGGTGATACGGGTGAGAGATGGTGGGAATTTTCATCAAAATAATTAAAAAAAAATCAATTTAAACAACCCCTTTTTTTAATAAAACCCCCCCATAACGGTTATGGTGCCCTCCCCCTAATTCAATTACGAAAAATAGGCAAACATTCCAACCTGAGCTGCTAGTTTGACTTGTTTAGCATGCCACAACCAGGGTATTTGAGTTAAGGGTTTGGGGGGTTCCAGCCTTCCCGGGTTTTCCTGATTCCAAAATTAAAAAGGGGAACCTGGTTCCCCCCTTTTTTGAACCCGGTCATTGGCGGTCAGGGGCTAGAGGCTGTAGCCCCTAAAATCGTTTAAAAAGATAAAAAGAGGGGAGGGAGAACGCACTCCCATTCCCACAGTGTGCTTTGTTTTTCTCTCCTTTGATATTTCATTGTATTTTTGTAGTACTGAAAATAATTGTTTTGATTCTCAGCCCCCCTAAAAAATGTCTGATCCCCACAGCGGTACGAAGAGTCGGTTCGAACGAGTCCTTAACACCGAGTCCCAGAGCCGGCTTGGGCGAGTCCCAGTCAGAGCCGCTCCAGCAAATACCCGACCAGGACCAACCCGCTCCAATTGAAATACGCAGTTTTCGAGCCAACCGAGAGCCGAGAACCGCTCCAGTCAAAATACCCATTCTCTTTGATGACTGACCGTCAAAATGTAACTCTAGACGAGCAGCAACTGTGAAGGCGCCACACGTGGCTTTGCAACTGAAGCAAACCGCAATGTCTTGTCTGGGCGTTAGTAGTATCATTGTGCGTCACTGAGTTGTTTATAAAGTGGCCCCATAACATGAATACTTTGGTTATAATGGATGTTATTAAAATGTTGACAGCACGTATCTTGAGAAGTGGAGTGATCGAGGGGCCCGTAATATGGATAAACTTTGACAAAGTTAACAGTCATGTTGCTTGTGTTCTTTGTATTTTCAACGGCAATATCGATCGACATGGACGGTACTACGTATTGTGGGGTGGTGCAATTGCTTAATTGTCCAACCTCGTTTATAAATTGGCCTCATAACATGGATACTTTTGTTATGGAAATGTTGTTAAAATGTTGACAGCACGTATGTGCATGTGAAGTGGAAAGATCAAGGTATTCTGTAATATGGATAATCTTGTGACGAATAGTTAGTCATGCAATTGCTAGTGTTAATGTAATTTCAATAGGCATGACGGTACGATTACTGTGCATAGGGGTGGTATAATTGTTAATTGCTCCAACCCCTGATAATGAAGCATGTGCATGCAAAGCTATGGCATGTACTGCACGGTTGTAACGTTGTTTGCTAACGGTAGGATAATGGAAACAAATCTCTAACTACTTAACGCTTCCAAAAGTTTCTTTAAAGTTTCGAAACATATTTAAATTAAACAACATTATCATCACTGCATTTGGTTGATATGAAACTCTTCGTTTAATAGGGACACAACAAGTTTGAATAGACCGTAGGGCCTATGTTTTATTATTTTCGTAATCCTATGTTTTCTTTTAATCTTTTGAACCGGTTCCACTGAACCAAGTCTTTTTTAACCGAACCGGTTCCAGAAATTGTGGAACCGCCAAGCCTGTACTAGTCTGGCATGCATTTATTAAAGGCAACCTGAAGAACATTAACATTATTCAACAATTTTGCTAACTAAAAATAGTGAGAATGCATTTTAATTTTTAGTAAACTTTTTTATTTAGTAGGTGCCTTTTTACAAATTTGATGCATACCACTACTTGGCCTGAAATTTGAGTGTCTATAACAAACTTTAAAATAAATAATACACACACAATTAACAAATTTATATGAAATCGAATGCCCACTGCATTTGACACAAGCCTCATCTTGAATTATAAGTTGTATACATTAAAAGGAAGTGTCACTATTTATAATAAGAGTTTCTGCACTTGCAATCTAGCTCTGATGTATCCAATAATTATTAATAACTTATAGCATTGAATGATTAATTTTTACTAATGTTATTTGAGTTGACATTTTTGTTTATATAAACATTTTGCATTGTTAATAACCTTTGTTAACTTGTGTTTGTTCAAACTGTTGAGGCTAACGCTGTTTTCCCCTTGGCTGATGAGTACATCCCATAAATAGCGCCCACTAACAATACAAACAGGATCGAAACAGACTTTATTTTGACCATTGTTCGGTAACCAAAATGTGTCTTTATTCAATTTAAACTTAATAGGCAAAATGAAAAGATCATGTTTGATGCAACTAATTCTCCTCTCAGAGCGTAATATTAATCTCTGGAGAAAAAAAAACAAAAGAACAAATACAAAACAAATCACACTTTACATTTTAATTTAAAAATGAAGTTCGTCCCAAGGTATGCCTTATTGTTCATATTTTTTAACATTGGCAAGCTGACAACATGATTGACTGTACGCCAAATACATGATGGACCTGTGTTATTTACATACGAGATGAGTTATATTCATGGTGTAAAGCTTGGAGAATATTTTCCCAATTTTTCATGAACAGACATAACAAAAAGGTAAGTTTTCTTTGTTTTATTTTGTCATGTCTGGTGGTTTGTTTTAATGGTGTTTGTTTGTTTCACTGGGGTAACCCCCAACTCCCTAGACAACAAAGGGCAGTTGGAGGTTTTAAGGATTTTTTGTTCAGCAATGCTGGAGTTAGGAATTGAACCTTTGAAACACACATGTATAATGTAGATCCATCTCCATTTTGTTTCAGGAGAATATTGGTATACTGTTTACATTTGTAAAATTGTCATTCTTATCCTGTTTTTAAATGCACATTACGAAAAGTTAATTTTTTTTATGTCAAATAATAGACAGTTGTTATAAGTCACACATTACAAATTATTATTAGAGCTGTCTACATACCAGGGCCATTGTGAACATTGACATCAAAACAATATTATATACAACACTGGTAA
Source organism: Zoroaster sp. YZ-2022 (assembly GCA_029582265.1). Classification (NCBI taxonomy): domain Eukaryota; kingdom Metazoa; phylum Echinodermata; class Asteroidea; order Forcipulatida; family Zoroasteridae; genus Zoroaster; species Zoroaster sp. YZ-2022. Next base: position 51,750 of record JAQQFT010000048.1, on the reverse strand, counting down.
TTTTGCTTCTTTAATTTGTCAGCATAAACACAAAACTTCAGCACAATGTATTCTTTCCAGACTACGCCTCAAAAAAACATTTTCAATGCGCTCGTGGAGGCTTTTGATGTTTACGACAACATCGCGAAGCTGGGTGTGCGTTTTTGTAAACTAGATCTCCTATACCAACGTGTCCCACACGACATACATGTGCAGATACCAGCAGAGAGCTAAATGCAATGATCGTGCTGTTGGAAAACCAGATTCGACATTCGACGAGAGTGTTGCGGGATGCGTACGTGATCGTAACGCATGCTTTTAATTTCGATTCGCTGGATGTAAATACACTATTACCGTGACGGTGCCGTAGACTGGTCCTGCTCTGTAGCCAGGCCTGTATTTATTTGTCAATCATACAAATGTCAAGGTAAATATATTTTCTTTTGTTCTAAGGTTAATCAATAAAGCATTGGTTAGTCATATAAACATGTATTTTGCTTGGGATTCCAATGATACTTCAGTACGATGTGCGCACTCTGTTCCTCCATTTTATATTTAATTAACTTTACTTAGTATGGTCCTTCTATTTCATTTGTTATTTCCAGTTTATTTAATGAATTATTTATTATTAATGTATATCAGGCCCATATATAAGCAACAATTTATTGGGATGAACAAACATGAATTTTTTCTCTTTTAAAAATGTGTGGCTCTGAAAAGAGCCGCTTGGTTTTTGTGCATGAAGTTAGTAGTCTCCGCCTTCCTCCCCGCCGACAACAACTGGCAGAACTTTGTGCAAGTGGCGATGTACTTTCTGCACTTTTCCAGGTGATCTTGGTAGCCCAGTATTCTTGGATGCCCTGACAAGTTCAGCCTTAGAAGATGGTTTTACATGCTTCCGCAAGTGGTTTTTCAGCTCGCCCACTAGTTCTCGATTGGGTTCATGTCTGGTGACTCGGCAGGTGTTCGCCACCAGTTAATGCTAAGTTCTTGCATAACGCCGCTTGCCAGAGTTGTGTGTTGGGATCATTGTCTTGCTGAAACGATGAGCCCTACCAAAATTACCATCATTAGTACCATCATTAGCATCATCATCATCATCAGTACCATCATTACCATCACCATCATTAGCATCATCATTACCATCATTAGCATCATCATTACCATCATCATTACCATCAACATCTTCATCACCACAATCGTCTCCCTAAAATTGTACACATCGTCATCGTTTATCTGGTGGTGGAAACCCAGAGTTGTCGCTGGTTTTTTTTTTCGGTGCTTGCACCATCTGGGGAGAATAAAAAAATAAAAATTATTTAGATTACAAAGAAACACATGAACATGCTTTAGATAATTCAAGCATAGACGTAAACTTCACAACTCATTTTCTATTTTTTGCATCAAAATAAATAATTTTTATATATTTTATATATTGGAAACGCCATCAAGATGGCATTCATGATGAGTGTGAATAACAGTTTCGCTAGCCTTTACCATGGGATAATGGGTGCACAGACAGTAGAAGATCTCACCTTCAGCTTGGTCCTCAAACATCTGTCACAACCCTCTGTCTTTGAGGAAAGTCATCTTATTGTTCTACTTTGTGTAATGTACACTGGGAAAAGACATTGTAAAAACACTATTTTTGCATTTACAAAATATTTTGCAAATATGATTGATTTAGTTGAGTGAAAGGTGTCTTGGAAGTGTAATATTTAAAAGTAAATTGAAGATTTTTTTTTCAGTGTAGATTTGGCTTTTCTGAATTGAAAAAAGGCTAGGAGAAACGACTTTTTTACTAATGTTACTGTGTTGTGGAGACCCCACAGAGTAACATTATAATAAAATGTATTTTGAAAGTTTCATTGTGAAAAAGGTTAATTATTAAAATTCTACTCAGATACCACTTGAATAAAGAAAACAGATACTCTGAAATGGTTTGAAATTAAATATCTAAGAAAATAGCTTGTCAAGCTTGATTTAACATCAACAAATGGCAATATTATTTGATGACAGAACAACCATAATTTTAAAATAAATATACTTACTACCACAGCTTTTGTTGCTTTTCTTTTTTAGTGGGCAGAGATAGATTCCTACCATACTCCCTATCGGCCTCATTAGCACCGTAGCGATCGCCTGTTAAATAACAACAGGCTTAAAGGTATATATAGGATCGTAATAAATATTAATGATTATGGTATAAACCAAACCTAGACATTTTGTTTGTGATGCTAATATTTTAAACAAAGATTTAATAATTTCCATTTCAAATTTAGAAATGGTACCTAAATTTAACAATAGAATAAATACAAATTTTTCAAATATGAATGCTTTGCAGACATTTTACAAGCGGTACAATCTCATTTGTTGCAAAGTCCAAATAATCCCACTTGTAAGCAAACGCCAACAATAACCTCCTACAAATGGAGAAAGGTCATTTTAGAAGTTTCTCATTGGCCAAAAGTTGTGTTTTCAGTAAACTAACTGACACAATAAAATTTGATTCACCCAATAAACAGATTTGTATTTTCCAGATATATGTGTTAAAGGTATATAATTATTTTCCTCATTTGGTATTGTATACATAAAATAATTCAGAAAACAAACCAATTGATTTCATGATGTTTGTAAACATGCTGCAGACAATTCTCCGCGCACAGAAAAAGTATAAAATTTTAGTAGCAGTAGAGGAATATTTCATATTGATTATTCTTGACCAAAATTTCATGGGGATCCAATCCAAGTGGTTCCAATTTGAATATCGTATGGTTTCTGGTTAAAATTCAAATTTAATTTTCTGGACATTGTGATTATTGGAGGCCTTAGAGAAACAATTTTGTATTGCCTAGATAGCCAATGTACCAAAGATTACTTTTATATGTAAAATTGCATCATTCTGTTACCAAAATTATGCACAAAAGTTATTTTTTTAGAGAAAACAAAATAAAATTTCAAACTTTATTTTTTCTAAATATACCTCACTACAAGTGTTATATAAAACTTTTCACTTTTGGTCATTTGATTCGACTTATAATGGAATTACGGTCACCATGGTTATGAATTTGCACCACTTATCCTTATAAGTTTGTTACTGTTACAATGACTTTATTGTTACTTTTGATGTTGGTATGATTTAATTGATTATGTAAATATATGTTCAGGATATGTACTTGTGATAACATTATTGCATATCATATAAAAAACACAAAATTTGAAGTAAAATACTGTTTTTGTCTTATCTTTGTATTTTTTTTGGCGGGTAAAAAATTAGAAAATTTTTAACGCCCGAAACCCAGTACCATGTTTGGGGGCATTATTTTTTAAAAAATTTTTTTTCAAATTTTTTTTGCATTGTAGGGGTTTAAACCCATACAAAATTTATATATACTACAAATAAATTTTGTAATGTATTTCGTTGAGAAAATAGTAAAATTATAATTTGTATGATTTTTTCCGATTTTACATGAAATTTAAAAATTGGATATTTTGTTTAAAACATGCATAATTTTGGGCTTTCGGGAGCATTTCACTTGACTGAAACCACGACCCCGGTTTAATAAGGAGCGGCCCTGACCTTAATGTTGTCTTGAAAATTGTTGTTGTTGATCGATTCAAAGGGGATAGGCCCCCTTGGGCATTTAAAGCAAAAAAATATTTTAAAAAATTCCCCAAAACAATTAATATTTCCATTTGATAGTAATAATCAACCATTTCAGAATCATTTTTTCAGAAAAAGCAAATTTAAAGAAACACCGTTTGGGGGATACGACCTCGAAGAATTATTTTTAAAAAAATTGATTTAAATAAGGTTTTTTTGAAGTTTCAAGATTTTAACGATATCAAATTTTCCGCATAATGCAGAACTGTTAAAATTTACAGAATATAAACTTTTTTAAAATCTTTCGGTTTTTCTAATTAATTATTATATATTATTCTTTTTGGAAAAATTTAACCCGGGATTACTTAAAACTTAATAAGCTTTTTTTTTTTTTCTCGTTTAAAATTTGGGTCACCAGATTAAACCACAGAATATTTTTTTTATGTTTTTTATGTTTGGGAAAAAATAAGGTTGAACTGAAAGTGTTTTCCTTTATTTTTAAAAATTTCAAAAAAAACGTGATCATGTTTAAATAATTTTAAAATTTACAACCATCCTTGATGGTTTTTTTTTTTTAAATGAGACTTTTTGATTTTCCAAGGAAATTACAAAAGACCTATTAAAAATATGGTTTAGATTTTTAAAACAAAAATATTTAAATTTTTTCCCAAATTATTATGAATCACATTAGGCCTTCATATTTTAAAAATAAAACATTTTTAAATTTAAAAATTTTAAATTTATGTTAGGCCAAAACAGAAAAAATGTTTCAAAATGGGGAACGAGGCTCTATTAAAAATTTGAAATGTATTGAGACATGGTTTTTTTAACCAAAAATAAAATTTTCTAACATTAGGGCATAAACTTTTTGACTTTCAAAAACCCTTTAATATAGGTTTCTTTAAACAACCCTTTTGGAGGGGGCCAGAAGATTGCTTGATTTAGGCAAAATAATAATGAAGAGGGGAAAACAACTTAGAAACAGAGGCATTCCTTTTTTCCTGTATGATAAAAAAAGGTGTTGATCAGGGGGAGGACCCAAAACATTTGTCCAAAAATTTGCGTTTCCGAAAATATGCCCATTTTACTTTAAAAAAAGTTTTTGTACTTAAGAGGAGTATCAAAATCAGCAGGGCAGGGAAAGGGAGTGCACAACCAAATGAAAATAATTATGTATATGTCATATTACTTTGTGCTGAAAAAAACCATTAATTGTGCATTTGCTGTGTTCCTCTTTTTAACATTGTCACGATTTCCATGTTGAAAGTCCCCATTCAACTTCAAGTCTGCCCACTGTCAAAAAAAAAAAAAAAAAATTATATCCCTACCTTTCATTGTTGTTCAGTTAAATGTTCTCTCCCTTTTTTGCTCAATGAAAATTGTTCCCAAAGTAAGGAAACCCCTTTTGTCTTTAAAGATTTTTTAATAAAATCCCCAGATGTGTGAGGGCCCCAAAAAGTTTTTATTAAAAATTTTCCCGCCAAAATGCATGAGACCACACCCTACAAAAACTTTTAAAAAGAACTTGATTGTTAAAAGAAAATCTAAGTTTTTATTTTTTTTTGATGAAGGGATGAAATTTAAATAGTACAAGAAAATATAATTATGTTATTTAAAAAATTAAAATGTATATTTTAACCAATTTGTTTTAAACATTGTTATTCGTATTATTTGCCAAAAATTGGGTTTTTAAAAGGAAATAAAATATTTCATTTACCCAAATTGGGAGGATGATCTAAAAATTTTTTGTATCAATGGGGAATACTGTTTTAATTTAAAAGGGGGGGAATCATTTGGGGTTAATTTTAAGACCCATGGAACTAAAAAAAAGGGGTTTTTTTTAATGGTAACCCACCGAAGAAACTTAGGGAGTTTTTTTTTAAATCATACTTTTTCGGGTACCAAATGAAGTTCACCCATTTTTTTTAGCTTTCCCCCCCCTTTCCAAATAACATCCTGTGTTTAAAATTATTTATAAACGACACAAAAATTTGCTCAAGGGTAGACGTAGACCAACAGTGTTTGTAAAAAAAGGATTTTTTATCCCGTAGTGGTTTAAAATTAAACTGTGATTAACAAAGGCCCAAAAATTTAAAACGAATTGCCTTATGATTTAAAATTAATTATTTAATTTTTTCCTTCGCGGTGTTCTGATTTGGGCGTCTTCAGTTACATATTTTTTTAAAACATGTAAATTTTTGGGTGATTGCCGCCCATCGATTGCAAACATTTACGAGAACCCAAAAACAAACGGGTTTGCGGCTTTATGCCGGGAGGGGCATTTTTCCCGCCACAGCAAGATGAAAGGGTTTTTTAATCATGGAGGAAGCCCATGGTTGTAGACAATGCAAGAAAAATTACGTCGGATTAGGGATATACCAGAATTGTTAAAAATTTAGACGTAAAAACATGTAGTAAAAAACAGAAACGGTAAAATGTAGATCGTTGTCCGTGGTGTACTTTGGTTGAGTACGGCCCCAATCAGGAAAAAGCGGGCGTCACGGGAAATTTCCCCACGGCAAAAAAGGTCACGGAAAAAGAAATTTCCCCAGGCAAAGCAAAGGTCAAAAAAGCAAAAGCGTCAAAAAAAAATTTCCCCACGGAAAAGAAAAGGTCACGGGAAATTTCCCCACGGAAAAAGAAAGGTCACGGCAAAAGTTTACCACGGAAAAAGAAAACCAGAAAAAAGCAAATTTACGGAAAAAGAAATTTTCCCCCCAAAAGAAAAGAATGACTGGAAAAGTCATCGGTTTAAAAGCCCCAAGAACACGTAATAATTACTAAGATATTAATGTACAAAACATGTACAGTAAATGCCCGGGAATACCAACCCGGGATTCAAGTTACTTTTTGAACCTTACTGGGGGAGGGTTTTTTAAAGTTTGGGGCCCTTTGAGCAATGCCCTTTTTTTTGCCGTGTGAAAAGGGGGGAATTTAAACGGGGTTTTAATTATGTAAACATTTTTTCAAGGCGGCTACATCATCAAAATTTCTCCCCAACCCTACCACACACTATCATGATAGCCCATGCCATAGGCTAAAAAAAACCAACGGGGTTTGGCCACACCGTTAGTGACCGCCTCCCAGGGGTCAAAACCCGGGCATGAGCATGGTCGATGAAAAAAAGGTTTTTTTAACTAAATAATTAAAAAATTGGCATGAGTAGAAGTCCAAGTCAATTCCCAAAATTGTCTTGACTCTAGTAAAGAAAAGGAATCGTCAAATGCTCTTTTAAAGTCACAAAAAATGATTTTTTGGCCGGTTTCGTGTCCGGAGCAAGAGTTTTAAAGGATTAAAAGGGGATGGGCCTTATTTTTTTGTCAAAAAGTAAAATCAGGCCCAAAAATAAAAACGGAGCAAAAGAAATTGCCACCCCCATTTAACCTATTTTTTTCACTTTTTGCACATGTCGAACAAAAGGATATTAAATTTATTATTCATGATCCATATTTTACTGGGAAAAACTTCAATGTTGCAACTGGTCATTTTCATTTGGAGCGAAAATTTTCAGTACTAATAGATTTTTTTAAGTATTTTTGATCAATTTTCCGGGTTTTTTAAACGGTTTCCCCAATATATTAAAAAGAAAGAAATAACCCGGTCCATATGAAAAAAGTGAGAAATTAGGCAAAAATAGTAGAAAAAGTTCAGAAACAAAATTGATGATTGACCTTTTTCATTTTCACCCATGGGCCCACTTTCAATTTTGGACACAAGTATGGACAAAGGATAGTATTAACATTATTTTTTTCTACAGTGTTCATTTTTTACATGCTGCTGGGAAACCCAGCTTCAGTTTTCCACTGGTCCTTTCCTGGGACTTTTGAGGCGATTTTTATAGAGACTTGGGACTCTAATGGCTCATCCCCTTTTGAGTCCAAGTTCGACAAACAAGTAAGGATTTAGAGGATTAAAAATAGTTAAAATTGATTGTTTTACATAACAGTTATGGTGCCATCTTCAGACACTAAAGTCATATTCAATTTTTGGGGGGTAAGATTTGTAAAATACCTGAAAACCCAAATTTTGAGGTTAGATTGTTTGAAAAGGGGGGTTTGACGGTTTTTGGGTTAATTACAAGTGCGTAGTATTTTTTTCAAGAAACAACTAGATCACAGATTAAAATAATTTTATAAAACCCAAATTTTAAGAAAAAAAATGCAAAGTCTACAGTTTTATTAAAGGCACAAGAAAAGAACAAGATTCTTGAAATACACAATTTAAATCCATCTCAGAGCCTTAACTAGCCCCCCTCACACTTTTACTCATGGTCTAAACCCCAAGATATTCTGAGGCATGTGCCCCAAACCCCCGGGGAAGCACCACATCTTTTCCCATGAATAATGTATGAGAAGGCAAAAGTGCCTGGTCACACATGCAAGCTCAGAAAAAAACATTGATAAACATTTCAATTAGATTTCCAACAGACTTTGAATTTGAAAAAATGGTAATCCCAATGAAAACTTATTTTTACGGGTGAGGTTTGTTAGTGTTTAAAATCCCAAAATTTTTTGGGTATGAAGCCCCTTTGGGCTTTAGTAAAATTTCAAAAATATATTTGCATTAATTGTTACGCAGGTTTTTTTATTTAAAAAGGCAGAATTTTTACTGACAGTCATTTCACTGACTTTGCCCAGTAATTAAATTTATTTTCCATTAATTTTCAGGAAAAGTTAGTTTGCCCTTACAAATTAGTCTGTTTCTTCTTTTATTTAGAACGGGCTTGGGCTGAAAATTTCAAGACAGACCATGCCAGGGGGAAAAAAAGGGGGTAACCGAATTTAATTTTGGGAGCTCAGAGGAGTGAAGGGGGAAAGGGGGTTCCAACCTGGAAAGTTTTTTGTTAACCATTTTTTTGAATATAGGGGAAAGGTGATGTTTACATTGTAATTGTTTTATTAATTTTGTCATGAAAATTTTTACGTTTAGACGTGAATTAATTTTGTAGATTTGATAATTTGTTTTTCATTTCAAAAACAAAAAATACAAATTTAGAAAATTTCAAGTCAGGTTTCCCATCATCAACTTAACACCATTCAGAGGGCCAATAGTGTATTTGGGGGAAAAAATTGTTCCATCTCTACCCCCCTTACCCACCAGTTGGCAGAAAATAAAAAAAATAGATTTTGATAACTTGGTGTAAATAAAAGACAAATACATGTGTTTATTACTCATGGGAATTTATCCGAGATGGATGACCAAAGTGAGCCACAAGGCTTGAGCAAGAGTTCGAAGGCCCCTCACATCCAACCATGCAGGAAAACAACTAAAAAAAGCCCCCCTCAAAAAAACCCTTCCCGGGTTTATTTCATGTCTCAACCAACAAAAGAAAATTCATCTGACCTTGCCTTGAAAATGAGTACAGGGATTTCCCGATATTGTTGAATAAACAGGAAAAAACCATGGTTTTTGAATAAAATTATTACAAAAAAAAATTTATAATCAAAATCATCAACTGTTCTACTTATTTCAAAAGTACATGTAGACCGATTCCTTTTATTTTGGGGAATTTATGACCCCCATGATGTAGCCCCCTTTTACCCCCTTTTTAATGATGCCATTAAAATTTCTGTCCGGAAAAAATGGGGAGATTTTAACTTTTTTTTCTTTTTTATATCTTTATCATTGAATTAGTATTTTTAAACATTTAATTGTATATATATATATATATATATATATATATATATATTTATTTCTCCCCGAAACAATGTAAAAATGGGGCTTTTTGTTGACCGAACATAGATTTATCTTCAATTGTCTTTGGGGGCAGAGGGAAATTTGGGTGAATAGTTTTAGTTGGTTTACACTAAATACATTAATTTTTAATTTAAAATTTTGTATTATATATATTTTTATATTTAATTATTTAAATTTTTGATTAATTAATTTTTGAAAACTATTTCAACAAGTTTTTTTGGGCCGATTTTTTAGTAGGCCCAAATTTTCAAATTCCCTTTTCCTCAAGGGAAAGAAACAAATATCCTACCCAAAACCCCTAGTTTCTTTTTTTGGGGTATGGAATGTGTGGCCAATCCCCCAAAAAAATATTAAGGGGGTTTTTCCTCTGCCCCCAACCCCCACCCAACCCATTTTTCAGGGTTTTTTTTTTGCCAATGTTATTTTAATTTTTTTTTTTTATTGATTTAGAATTTTTTTATAAAATGTTTATTCATTTTTCTTAAAAATCCCTAGGGGAAGGGGAGGCCCTTGTTTTTTTAAAAATTTTTGAATATAAAAAGAATATTTATTTTGATGAAGACAAAGATCTCTGTGTCTCAATGTTTGGTATTTGAACTTAAATCAGGAAATAGGTTTTTTTGGGCTGTTGGGGTAGTGAGCGACAGTAGGGGGCAAAATGTTTTTAAACCGGGACATGTATTTAATGGGAATTGGGGGAGAAAATAATTTTAAAGATTTTCACATTTTTTGGAAATTAATCAAGTTACCGGGGCTATCTTTTATTCAGGTCAAAAAAAACGAAATAATTCATAAAAATCAACTTTTTAAAAACCCCCTTTTTCAGAGACAAAAACATAACCCCTATTTTGTGGGGCATCCGGCATTTCCATTCATTTTTCCCCTTTTTAAAATGGCGGCCGTTCCAAAGGGCATCACGGCCCCATCCGTAACGCACGACAGCGACGGAGGCTCTAGTTTTATATTAGATAACCATGGATCAACCGCACCACCGGCGTGCTGACCATTTTTAAATTAATTTTCCCATAGTTCCCCCGACCAAATTTGACCTTAACCCCTATAAATGGGAATTTTCGCATTGCCGTCGAATTTGCTTTTTCCGGGGGGAAATTTTTTTTGCCGGGCGAATTTGCTTTTTCCGTGGGGGAAATTTTTTCCCTACGCTTTTTCTTTTTCCGGACGCTTTTTTCTTTTGCGGGGGAATTTTCTTGCCGGGGGGAAATTTTCTTTTTCCGGACGCTTTTTCTTTGCCGGAGGGGAAATTTTTTTTGCCGACGCTTTTTGTTTTGCCGGGGGAAGTTGTTTTTTTGGGACAGTTTGGGGGACCCTTTTTAGCCCAAGAACCCAAGACCTAACGTTTCCCCAAAAAGTAAGCCATTATATGCCACATGGTGGACAAAGCCCATTGTGGGAAATTTTATTTAGGCTATAATGGAAAAAAATTTTTTACCAACGATTTTTTTTTAAATGTTAGATACAATTTTTCTGATTACAAGATTACCGAATTAGTATCCGAATGTTAACTTGATATTTTATACAATGTACTACCATCATGAAAATACGTAATTATTTAAATTATGTCAGATTTTTTTTCAGGAGACGGCAATATTTTGCTTCAAGTGTACAAAATATATTGTGTTAATATTTCCGGTTGATTTTTTAAAAATTGATGTTTATTTTTTAAAATAAAAAAGTTAAACTGAGACAGAGAGAAGAGTTTTCCCAAAGCATCCAGTGTTGTACAATATTTTTTAGTTAAATTTAAAAAAAAAAACAAAACAATCACACTGGCCCTTTTTGCTATAGACCATGAGATCAAGATGATCAAGAAAAAAAAAAACAACATAAATCGGAATCCGAACCAAACAGGATTCATTTTTGGGGTGGGGGTTCCACCCCCTCGGTAATTCCACGCTTTTGTTGATATTCAACGTCGGTCATTTCATCTTTTTTATTATTTTTTTTATTATTATTATTATTATTTTTTTCCGTCAACGAAACAATGTCATTGTTTTTTTTTTTGTCTTAATTGTATTTTTTTGTAAATGTAGGGGAATGTAAGATAGGGTCCCCCAGGGGTTTCTCTTGTCAAACAATTGTGTTACATTATACAGTAATACATGTTTTTGGGGGATGGTTTTCCTTTTTCCAAAAACCCAAAAGGATTTTATCGCGAAGATCGGCGAACTGAACACTTTATTTGCCGATTCAAATGAATAAAACCAGCCACACGAAGTAAACCCGGTTTGTTTTCCCGACTGTCTTTTTAATTTTTTGAAATTATTTGCGTAAATGAAATTTAGAATAAAAAAGGCTTAAATTTTTTATTCTCAAGATACTGTGATTTTTATCATTTAAATTTATTTTTTTATAAAAAAAGAAATGAAGACCAGAAATGCCAAAGTTATTTATTTTTTTTTTTTTTTGCCCGGGTTTAGAAAATTTTTTTGGGGAAAATTAAACAACCCGAGGTACTAATTTGGGCGGGAAATTATATCATTGGTGCCTGAGCTTAAAAATAATTCATCTTTTCCCCCTTTGAGAGGTTACCTTTTAAAGAAACAAAAATAAATTTAGTTCCCCTTTTTAAATGTAAACCACAGTAAAATACTGATAATATTTTCAGAAATCAAACTTTAGTAAATGAGGGTTTAAACAAACAAAAGGAAACAAACCTTCCCGTTTATAAAACTTTTCCTGATGTTGCTCAAAATTATCCTCCGGGAAAAAAAACTCCAGTATTGGTCGTTTTGCAGAGAATATCGTGAACATGAGGTTTCATGTCAACTTTAGAGGTCTTCAGTTTACCCCCCAGTTTTTTGTTAATTTTATGTTTTTAATTTGATTTAGTCTCATATTTTTTCTTGGGGGTTGAAAAAAACCCTGTTTTTAAGTGGTTTTTTTATGTAACTCTTAAACGGGGGAAAATCTTTAGACTGAAAAAATCCAGTGATTAAGGCGAAAAAGTATTTCCCCCCTTTTCTCGATCTAACAAAAAGTACAATGTCTGGTCCTTTCCCCTGGGCAAGGGGTTTTTTTACCGAGGATTAATTTTTTAAAAGGATTTTTGAAAAAGTTTACGCATATTCGGGTTTAAATTTAAAAAAACTACTTTCTTTTTAAAATACCCTTTTCCAACCATTTTTTATTTATTTGATTAATTACCGAATTGGTTCAAAAAGTTATTTGACGTGACATTTTTACAATGTACCATTATGACAAATACAAAGTGTAATGTGCAGATGTATTGGTTAGATGCATGCATGTACATTTTTTAAACTTGTGTGACTTTGTCAGTCAGGTTGTCTGTATTTTCCGACTGGTTTTTTAATTAAAAAAAATTTACAGCAAACCAAATTAACGGGGTTTATATTTTATTTTAAAACGCCATCCAAGTGTTTTATCAAATTTATTAGTCACAGAATCTGGTGAGGGAAAGGGGGGTTAAATTCCAAATTCACCGGTGAATTTATAATGGAATTTATGAAGTCGAATTTCCGTTTACTACGGTAAAACCCCCCATCATTTTAAATTTCAAAAAACAAAATTATTTTGACACTTTTTGAGTATTTTTGGGAAAAATAGGGTAACAGATATTTTTAAGAAGGTGAACCGAAACACCAAATTTTCCTTTTAGATACAAACACCATGTCAAGGTCGGCAAAAAAATGTAAACAGTATACCAATATTTCCGAAAAAAAGGAGATGGATTTATTAAATGTGTTTTGGTCTTTTTGCCCAGTGAAACAAAAAAACAAACAAAATTAAAACAAACCACCAGACATGCAAAAAAAACAAAAGAAAAAATACCTTTTGTTATGTTTTCCATGAAAAATTGGGAAAATATTCTCCAAGCTTTACACCATGAATAAACCATCTCATGTATGTAAAACAGATATCATGATTTGGGCCCGTAAGTCAATCAAAGGTCAGCTTGCCAATGCAAAAAAAGAACAAAAAGGAACCCTTTGGGGGACTTCATTTTGAAATTTCAAAGGGGATTTGTTTTTATTTTTTTTGTGGGGTTTTTTTTCCAGAGATTAAAAGCCTGGGGGAGAATTGTTTCATCAAAAAAAGACTTTTTTTCCTTTGTTTAATTGAATAAAACACAGTGGGTTTTGAACAATGGTCAAAAAAGTTCCTTTTTATCCTGGTTTTTTAGTGGAGCTTTTTTGGGGTGTACATCAGCCAAGGGGGAAAAAACAGCCTCAAAGTTTTAAAAAAAAATTTAAAAAAGGGTTATTAAAAAGCAAATGTTTTATAAAAAAAAAATGTCAACTCAAATAACATTAGAAAAAAATTCAATACTTTCAATGAAAAGTTATTAATTTTTTGGGAAATCAAGAGTGTGAAGTGCAAAAACCCTTTTATTATAAAGAGTGACATTTTTTTAATGTATACAATTTTTAAAAATTAAAGATGGGGTTTTTAAAAAGGTATTGCATTTCATAAAATTTTTTAATTGTGTTTTTAAATTTTTTTAAAGTTTGTTAAGACAAAATTTCGGGCCCAAAGTGGTATATCAATTTTGTAAAAAACCTACAAAAAAAATGTTTACAAAAATATTAAATGCATTCTCACTATTTTTTTTAAAATTGTTAAAAATTTTTAATGTTCTTCAGGTTCCCTTTTAATAAATGCATGCCAGACATCCCCCTCTTGTAAAATACTTTTTTTGGTAGTGATCTATAAAAATGTTGTAAAATGTAATACATTGTATATACTGCCATTTTTTCCTTTTAAAAACCTGTTTTTTACAAACGTATTGTTGAATCCCTGAACACAAAGAATTTTCCCCAATTTAAAACCAATGAATACAAAGAGCCAGTCTTTTTCCCCAAAATACATTATTTCACATTTCTTTAACACCCAAGCATACAATGAAGCCCATTTTATTTGTTAAAGGATGAGGCCAAAAGGCCCAAAAGGCAACATGAATCCAAAAAGAAAGATTCCATCTGGGGGGAAGTCTGTTTTAAGGGAAAGTTTATGGGGGGGTTTAGGGTTTTAAAATGTTTTAAATTAAGAGAAAAAAAACGGATATTTTTAAATAAGGTTCAGTTGTTTCTGGTTTCGGATGACAAAAACCCACACAGAAAAAAAACATGAGGGGGGTTTACGTTTTTTTTTTTTGAATACTTTCGGAAACCTGATTTTTTACGGGAAAGGGAATTTTGGAAATAAAAGTAGCCCCTATAAAAACGTTAGACTAGGCGGGGCGGGGTATCCGGATACCCGACCGAAACGTTTTTTTACCCCTTTTCCATTTTCCGGTTCCGAGTACCCGTTAACGACTTCCCAAAAATTTCAGTGTGAAAGAAATTGACTATTGAACAATGTTTATTGTTTTAAAATTTTTTAGGACAATTTATTCAAGACCTTGATAAAAACCCTTGATCTTTCCACTTCAGCACAAACACGTGCTGTCAACATTTTAAACAACATTTTTAAACCAAAGTATCCATGGTATGAGGCCAAAAATAAACAGGGGGGGGGCAAAAAAAGCAATTGCACCCCCTACAAGGTACTGCTCCCGCCCATGTCGTATTCCCGTAAAAGTACACAAAGAACACAATAAAATGTTTATCCATACGGAGGGGCCCCCTGATCACTCCAATTTTCAAGAAAAAGGGGTCAACTTTTTTTAATAAATTCCATTATAACCAAAGTATCCATGTTAGGGGCCATTTTATAAACAACTCAGTGACGCACAATGATACTACTAACGACAGACAAAAATTGCGTTTGTTTTTTGATGTGGGGCCTTCCGTTGGGAGTCTAGAGTTACATTTTGTCGGTCACTCATCAAAGAGAATCTTTTGATTGGAGCCGGTTTGGGTTTCAGATTTGGGAGCCAAAAAAACTCCGTATTTCAATTGGACCCGAGGGGTATTTTGGGGAGCGGTTAATTGGGACTGGCCCCCAGCCGGCTCTGGGACTGGGCCGGGGAAACCCCCGGTTTTTGGGGGACTCCCGTCCCAGTTCTTAAAAGGGGGAACCCGGGTTCGATTCTTAATTTGAATAGGTGAAACGCCCCCCCGCTGGAACCGCCCCCGACTCAAATACCCGCTGCGGCATGCAAAAACAATAAACAAGGTCGGTTGGGAAGGGGTTTTTTGTTGTATGGATTAGTGGGACAATAACTGTGTTTTACTCCCTGGGGTCCCATGAGGGTTTTAAATGGGGGTTTTTTATAGGGGCGCCCAAAAAAAAAAAGGGTTTTTAAAATTGGTTTTTATTTTGATGTGACCGACCATCCCTCAGCATCACCAAATTTACATTTATTTCCCACTGTCCCGTTCGGCCGCAAAGGTAAAGTTTGTTTCAAAAAGACAAAAAAAGGAGGTGTTGTTGGTCATTGTTTTAAACCAAACCAGCTGGGCTCAGTGATGATCCGTCATTGGGGCGGTCTGACGGTTTCATCTGAAAGGACCCATAAAGTATCGATTTTCCCCGGGTCGTCCCCGAGATCTGAACGGGTGTTTTCCAAGGAGGAATAAAAATTATCAGAATTTTCCCTGTTTTGGGGACCCGGGCCAAAATACCAGTAAACTTTTATTCCATTTTTTATTGTCATTCTATTTACATGTAAAATGCTATTATTATTTTGGAACCTGATTGCTGTTTTTTTTTGATTTTGATCAGAATTTTTTTGTCTTTTTTTACTTGATCAGGGTTTTGTCTAAATGGGAAAAAAAAAAAAGTTGTGTTTCGGTACCCGCCCAACCGAAAATCACCAGAACCTATATTTTTTTATTCAAAAAAAAAAAAAATAAAAATTTACATAAACCCCGAGCCAATTTTTGTGTACATCGCCCTGGGGGTGTCGGGCCCGAGGCCCAATTTACCGGATTCAAGTTCGGGGTTTTAAAAAAATTGGGTTGAATCAGGGCCCGTGACATTGGCCCTTGAGCAAGACATTAATCATAATTGTTTTTCCACCCGGGGGTTTTGGGGTCCCTTGGAAGGCAGGTTTTTGCTCTTTTGCGCAGAAATGGCGAAATTGAGCTGTATACCCCCAGGAGCTAGATGGTTTCAGAATGAAGACCCTTTTAAAGAGGGGATAATAATAAAATGCGTGAGCACCACTTAGTTGGGGGATACGTCCCCTTAAAAACCACAATTATTATTATTATTATGTATTTTTTTTTAATTTTTTTTTTTTAATTTGGCACTTTTTTGCATTGCCGGCCGAAACCCGATAGCTCAGCAACCCGGAATGAAACCCTTTTGCGCAATTTGCAAATGAGATATGCGAGAACACAGACGGTGTGCAGACCAAAATATAAAATAATAATATAATAATAATAGATTTATATGTACCCTCTTACAGAAAGGTATCAGCGTTTTTACAAAATGGATCAACAAAAATTAAATTTTTTTTAAATTAACAGTGAAAAAAATAAGATGTACAACAAAGAAAAATAAATGGTTTTGTTTATTTTTTAAACATTGGGTTCACTAAGACGAATATCTGATGGGAGATTTTTCCCAAATTTTGGGAAAAGCAAAAAACCCTTATTTGCAGAACAAAGATAGTGGGGTTTAAGAGCATCTTTTGAATTAGAGCGAAGTCCACTACGGTTGTTGGTATGCGAGATAAGCCCCAAGATAAGAGGGGCATTATTAAAAGGAATTAAAAGTAATATTTAAAATTAAAATCGATATTTTTTGACAGGTAGAAAAATTGTTGAGGAGCGGGAAATGTCAGATTTTTTTTGTCTTGAATAGGGTTTTAAAGGCCCATTTTGAAGTCGCTGGTTTAACTTTTATGAACCGAGGGGAGTTAGGCGTACTTTAAAGACGGACTGCATGGGGGCATGGGTATCAAAAAATTCGATACGTGATAAATTACGAAGATAAAAATTAACAGAAAAATTGATGATAATGAATGTTCTTACTTAAATATCAAAAACGTCCCCGATAATTTTTACGTAAGTTGTTATTGGTTGGTGGACTTTATTTTTTGATATGGGCACTAAATGGCAATCAGGATTATAACGCAAGACGAAAAAGTTTCGACACAACGATCAGACGAGGTCTCCCACTGACGATGTTTATTTTGGAATGACCCAAATCAAAATATTTCTTTGGTTTAGATGACATATTGTTTCGTTCGACCAATAAAAAATTTTTACGCGCTATCCGGGATCCCCTGCAAAACGGTGAGATAGTCGAGCATGGAGGAAGGAAATGAGTCCCTTTTCGGACTGCAAAAAGCACGCTGGATGGAAGAAATTTCATGGACGATAAATTATTTGGTGACATTCGTTTTTTTTACATATTTTTGGGGTTTTGTTTTGTTTGTTAGAACAGTTTTTTAAAAAGTTATTTTGAAAACGATCTTTGTTAAGGGCATGTTTTTTTTCATACCGTTTCATCCCTTTTTTGAAAATTGTTTTTTTTTCCAATAAATAGATTTACGACTGTAATCAAGTTATTGATGGTATGTGTTTTACTATTTTTAATTTTAAAGGTCTGACTTGTCCAAAACAAAATTTTATATGAAACTGATTAAATTGGCCATCCGTATACGGACCACAAAACCGGCGGACACTTACACGAAAAAAAAAGGGGGTACAGGCAATGCATTCACGTAGGGAACCCTCGGAAAAATCAAAATTACATAGGCCCAGTCATACACCAAAACATTTAAAGAAAAGTGGGATGCATGTTTTCAAAACTTTTTTTATTTATTTATATTTATTTTTACTTTTTTGGTTTTGGGTACTATCATTGTTCATAAACAGAAGAAAATGTTTTTTAAGTCTTTAATTTACCTATTTTTCCTGGCGTATTAGACACAACTAAAAATATAAATATACCTTTACAAAGAAAGTAAACAAATAAAACATGGAAATTTTTTTTTCTTTATTTCTCCATATTTATAGAAGAAAAGTAATGAAAAAAAAGAAAATATTGCGGTTTTGTAGTCTATTTGTTTTTTTGACATTTTGGGAAACAAAAATGGGTTTTATTATTTTGTTTACCTGTTTTTTTAAAAATTTTGTTCTTTGTTTGTCTTCTGATTACTATACTATGGTTGTTTTTGTTTTTTCCCAATTTTTTTTAAATTTTTCTTTTTTTTTTTGGCCTTAACCTTTTTCTTTTGGGTTTTTTTTGGTTTTTTTTTTTTTTTTTTTTTTGGCCCTTTTGCCTTTTCTGTTGGCCCCGGGCCCCTTTTTTTTTTCCTCCCTTTTTTTGTAAAATTTTAATTTTTTTTTCAGAAAAAATTTTTTTTGGAAAGGGCCCCCCCTTTTTTTAAAATTTTTTTTTTTGAAAACAGGGGACCCTTTTGGAAATTTAAAAAAATCCCAAAACATCGAAAGAAAGTTTTTTTTTGCCCCCCGGGCCAAAATAAAATGGGGAGGGTATGATTTTTTAAAGGGTGGGGACACAAGACAATTGCCGAGGCCAGGTGGTATGACGAAACTTTCCCACACACCGGGGGGAAACCCTTTTTCCCGGAGCGGATGCATTTTCTAGATTGAAAGGGCCATTCTGAATTGCTTTTTGACTGTGAAGTATGGGAAAAAAATGATTCCCGTCCCAAAGCTTTCTGGGATTGGACAATTAAATTGAAAATTTTAACGCTTATGTATTAAGTCAAACCCCGCCCCAGATACAAGATAAAATTTGGGAAAATTTGATAATTTTTTTTAAAACGGTAACCCAGGACTTTTAAAATAATATCAAAGGGTTTTTTACCTTGAAGGGGTAAGCCATTTTTCAAATTCCATACATACAACAGGATTTCAGATTTTCAAAGATTCTTGAAGGCCATGTTGGCAAGGCATCTAAAAATCTTGAATTTAGCCACAGGACCGAAACAACGGGAATTGTAACAGCATCAGTAGTTTTAGAAAGCCCGAAATAACCATGAAAAGGCGTGAATAAATTAAAACAAACAGTTTTGTTCCAGGTCATGTGTATTAACAATTCAAACTGACCTTTAAAATTATTAAAATTTGACAAACCATAAACAATTTATACCATGAGTTATTTCCAATGCCAAAAACTGTTTCCACTGTCAGCAACAGTTAAGGTTTTGTTTAATTGTGATGTGTTTCTTTTTTTTGACATTTTCCCCCGGAAAGTCTAACCCTACAGTTTGTAGTCCTTTAAATTTTTCCAAATTTTCCAAACAAATTGGGTCTTTCCATTAAAGAGGGTGTACACCATTTGCTATATGGAATTAATTAAAAACCCCCCCAATACAAACTGCCCTGAAAATTTTTTTAACTTCAAATCACACTGAAAAAAAAAAGACTTTTGTGTTTTATTTTAACCAACAGACAACAAAATCAACTCGCGTGTTGAATTTTTAAATAAATTAAAACTTTTATTGAAACAACCCTTTTTTAATGTAAATTAACTTTATTTTAAGTAAAGGGATTGACTATTGAAATGTCTGTCAAACTTTAAAAAGTAAAGAGTCTTAAATTTTTCTAAAAAAATGACCCTCTATTTGATAAAACTTTTACAGGCAAGTATTTTTTATACATTTTTTTTAAAAACATGATTGAAATGGACATATGCCCCAAAAAAAATTTTTTTCCCTTTCCTTTTCAAACAAACATTATTTAAAAAATTTTTTAAACAGTTAATGACACATTTGATTGAAATTTTTCACTATGACTAGATGTTTGCGTTTTTCCCCAATTTACAAAGTGTAGTATTTTTACATAAACACCCTACTATACAAAAATAGTATTTTGTTCCTTCACCCAAACAGCATTGTTTTTTCTCAAATTTAAAATAATTTTTGGCATTGGTTAAAATGAGGGGAATTTTGTCGGCCGACAAATGATTGAATTTCCCCTTCAGGCCTTAAATCTTTTAAAAATTTGATTTTGGTTTCAGAATAGCATTTGTCATTAATTACCTAAACTCCTTAATTTATAAATGTATTATAAAAAAATAATTTAAGTTTTTAATTAAACCCCCTTTTCTAAAACATATGTGGTTATTCAAATCATCTAAGAGTCTGGTTGACTTAGATAATTCATATTACACCCTTTTGGGTGTTAAAAGGGAAGGGGATAGTAAAATCAAAGATCGGGGAAAAACCCTTTTTTGTTAAAAAAAATTTAATAAAGATAGATGCTATTTGAATTTTTTGGGGTTTTTGGGCAAAAGTGGGGCCCCAAATGAAAAAAACTTTTTATTACATGTTAAAAGCTATAAGTTTTAAAAAGTCATGTATATGAAATGGCAGGCCATAAGTCCATACCAGATATTGCACTGTCATACCCATCCTTCAAATGCAATGTTTTTCCGGAAGTTAATCCTCAAATAATATCCATTGCTTGGGCCTTTTTAGAAATTTTATAATTTGAAAAAACTTAAAAGATATAATAGTTGTTTAAAGTTTTTTGTGCTTTAAAATCTTTTGTTTTTTCCTTTATAATTAATAAATAATCACATCAAATGAACAATATTTTTTGAATGTTGAAAGGGGTTGCTAGAGTGTACACCTTTGGGTCAATTGTCTGAAAATGCATCCAAAACAGATGGGGTTTAGTGTTTTTAAATAGTAAAATTGATTCAAATATTTCCTATTCATTCCAACATGATTTTACACCTCAGGAGGACAACAGTTCAGTCAGAAAATAAATTGACTATTTGTATAAAATGTTTTACCTGGACGAAAAAAATTTTTGGGGATTTTTAAACCCATCATTTAACACCAAGGTTTTTCATGTAAATCTGTTATCATTTTTTTGTTGAGTTTAAAAACAGTGTACATTAACGGGGCCACTGTTTTTTTTTCCACTGTTAAAAAAAAGATAAGGGTTCTGATTTTTTGGGGTTGGGAACCAGAAAAGTATTTCAATAAACTGTAATCCTTTAAAAAAGTTTTACAAAAAATGGTGAATTATTTTTTTTTTTTATAGACAGTACCCAAAAAAAAACCCACTATCAAACTTTGGCTATCTTTAACATTCCCCTTAGCATAAATTTTTTTTTTCTATTTTGCATTGCAGTCAAACCACAAAAAAGCATTTGATTGGATACAAGGGTTTGTCGCACCTGCATGTGCCACCCTCCCTTGCCTTATTAAAAATATACATGAAAAATACTTTAACCCCCCCACAATCTAATTTTTTTGAAAAAACCCCACAGGCCACCCAAACCATTAGCTTTGCCGGGGCCCCCCCGGGTTCCCCTTCTGTGCCCCGTCCCCCAATGAGATTGGGAAGGTGGTTCCCCTACATTGACCTTTAATATGTTAAAACTTTTGGGGCCCTTTGGGGGTGGCACCGTTGTTTTTGTAAGATTATTTAAAAAGGGACAGCTTGTAATGTATTAAAGGTTGCTCAAGAACAAATTTAGTGGATGGGAGGCCTCCTTGTGGGGGGGTTAAAAACAAAATTTGAAAAAAAAGGGCATTTCGGCCTTATTTCTTTCTGGTTCTTTTTAGAATATTATGGATGAGCACGGGACAAGTAAACAACATTTTTAAAAAAATAAATTTGGTTTTTTTAAAAGAAACCTTTTTAAACAAAACAAAAACAACCCTGGGGGTTTTTCCCCAAAAGGGCCCCGTTTTTGAAAAATATGTAATTTTTTTTATATGATTTTGTGTTAAATTAAAAAAAGGTTGAGTTTTGGCCCTTTAAAATTTGACATAACTTTGTTTTTCACAAGAAAATCATATCCTCAGGATGATTGATAGTACCAATTTTCACCAAGTATGTTTTTAAAAATTTTTAAGGGGAAAAATCATGTTGTCCTTTCATTTAACTGCAACATAGGTTACAACACTTTATAGTTGTTTTGTTAGGTCCCCAAGTGTTTACAATGATGACTTACTTTAAACACAAACAGCAAAATTTCAGAAAAAAACCCCTGGGTAGCCCTTTGTACATAAATAATATTCATGATTGGCTGCCCAAAAAATGTTAGTATTTTTTTTTGTAGAGGGAAAAAAGTTACAAGAATATTTTATATTTTGACTAAAATTTGATTTTGTTTAAATACCCAAACCCCCTCACAGGTATCACCAAAAAAACCCCAAATTAAATTTTTTTGGGACAATTTTTTAAAAGCCCCAAATTTGGGGGCATTTTTTTGGGGTTTTCCCCCGGCGGGTGAGAAAAAAAATTTTTTTTGGTTCCAAAGGCTTTTTTTGGGACCTTGGAAGGGTGCCGCGGTTTTGAAACCCAACGGGAAAACGACACGGGAAAAAAAACCCAATTTTTGCGTGGATCAAATTAGGCTTAACACAACTTTTTTTCAAAGGGGACTTGCCAAAATTTTTAAAAAAAAGGGTTTTAAATTTTTATTTGTCATGATTTTATTTCAAAAAATTGAATGGATATCAAATACAAATGTATAATTTTAATATAAACATATATGTTCTTGCAAAAAAACAATATATCAACAGGGGGCCCCCAAAGAAACAGAGTTACAGGGTTTTATTGCCCAAAGAAAATGTGAAGCCAAAAAATCCCCAAATTAGACATAATCTTATACAATCTAACTTGCTATTGGACCCCCTAGTTTAGTTTTATTGATAATTTCATATTAAATGCAGACTTTGAATCTCATTTTTTCTTTAAAAAAGTCCACCGTCTTTTCAGACTTTTTGTCTTGATCCTCAATATACCAACTTGTGACAACCGGTATGGTCCCCCTCAATTTACCAGGGTCTTTGAGTTTTAGTACAGTTTAAAAAAACCCCACGACCTGCCATTGGGCCCCCCGAAATTCCGAATATGCGGGTGTATGGTTTTTACCCAAAATAAAAAACCCAAGTTTCCGTCCATAAGCCCCGCCCCCCCACACAGAGGCCCGGGACGACTACTTCCGCACCCCAAAAAAGGGGCTTGGGGTTCGATAAAAAATTTTGAAAGAGACAAAAATCCCTCCAAACCTTGAAATAAAATTTTTTAAAAAATTAGTAAATTTTTGAATTTTTACGCAGCCCAATTCCAAATAATGTATGTACAGGAATAACCACGCTTGGGGGGATCGATTTTTCCCCATCCACGTGTTTCTTGACATCGAAAACCACACTAATGAAAAAACCGTTGATATTTTAAAAATTGTGAAGTTCCGGGAAACGTAATGATAGTTTTTTGAGAATTTTGAAATTTCTCCCCGCAGTTTTCCCCGGACATTTTTTTTTCTTTTCCGCCCCGGGCATTGGGGAATTCGGAGCCCCGCTGGTTGCCGTTTCTCCCCAAAATAATGTAATCCCCCAAAGGGCAACCCCCAAACGGGGGATCATGCCTCCGCCGTAAAATTTTTCCCCATTGGCCTCTGGTACACGATGGCATAGACACGACCGCCGGGGTTCTGATGTGGGCAAAACGTAAAAAGGGTTTTTTTCAAATTTTTGAATAAATCTGTGTTTCGGGTCCGCCCCCAAAACGACAATGACCAGACC
The DNA here is from genome assembly GCA_029582265.1 of Zoroaster sp. YZ-2022. Lineage (NCBI taxonomy): Eukaryota > Metazoa > Echinodermata > Asteroidea > Forcipulatida > Zoroasteridae > Zoroaster > Zoroaster sp. YZ-2022. The sequence goes on along the minus strand of JAQQFT010000048.1, from coordinate 28,075 downwards.
ATTTTGCCAACAATAAAGGTTTTAGGTTTCTTTTTCAGTCTGTTTACCAACGTTTTTTGTTAATTGATTGTGTTTTGTTTTTCAAGATTCAACCTCCCGGTATGGCGGGCAACACCTTTCAAAATAAAATATTAAAGCTGCATATTCCGAAATTAGGGTTTGGTTTCTTTTTTGATTTTTCAGAAGTAAAAGTCATACCCACAGCCCAAAACAAAGTATTAAATTTGAAACAAACCACAAGGAATTTCACATTCCATTTTTCTCTCTCCCTCTCCCCCCCCAGGTTTTGGGGTGGTGGGTTTGTTCCTCCAAAGACCAACTTTCCCCCGGGAAGCAAGGTTTGTGAAGTCCCGAAGCGCCTTTAAAAAATTTTCGCATCGATGAATAAAGAAAAAAAGTAGACAAAAAAAGGGTGACCAAAAAAAAATTTGTTAACAGGTTTTATGGCTATTATAGGTTTGTTAGGGGCAGAAGTAGCATATATCAAAAGTTGTGTTCATCAACATATAAAAAATTTCCAAATTTATATATTTTTTAGTGTTTTGTTTTAAAAAACAATTTATGTTTTTTTAATGATTTACCTTCAAAAATAATTTGAAGGAGGGAAAAATTTTTCAATAATTGCAAAATCATTTCAGGGGGGTCTTGCATACATATGAATAATTAATATCAAAGTCCCAGAAGTATCAGTACCACGGGGTCATAGAGATTTTGTGACAGCTTTAAGCAGGGGTTACAAGGTCCAAGAAAACAGGATAATGTTTGGGGAGGAAGGGAGGGGGTTTAAAAAGGTGATATTGCAAAAAAAGGTAGAACTTTTAATCAAAAACAACCATACAAATGACTTTTTATAACAAAAAGACAATGCCCCAAGGTTAGCAACCATGCAAATTATCTCAAAAACATAGAAAATTAATAAGAAACATGACTTTTTATACAACAATTTTCTGATGTCAAAATTCGGACACCATAAAATAAAACTGTTCAGCAACTACAGAAGTTGAAAGAGCGCCAGTGAGCTACAAAGCTTTTTTTAATGGTCTGTAATGCAGCATGTTGCATGACATAGTGTTCACAGAAAACATGTCTAGACGAAAAATGTTATCATTTTTTAACCAAAAAAAAAGGGAAACATTTTATCCTTTGATTGGGGGGAAGAGAAAGGTTTGGAGCCTTAAAAAACCGGGAGTTGTAAAATTGGGTTCTAAAAAGGGACCAAAAAACGGGTTTTTTTCGAAACCGAAGAATCAGAGTATACTGAGGGGCCCCCCTTTTTCTCCCAACGTTCTTCTCAGCCAACACTTATTGAAACAACAAAGAGATTTGAACAGGTAACCCCCAAACCTACTCCTACAAAAAAAAATATACCCTTTTTGTTCATCTACTCTGCTGATGACACCCAATAATTTCACAAAACTGTCATAAAATCTTATATTTCCCCTTCCACTGTTTTTCAAGGATCGAACAAAGGAAAAGAAAGTTTTTTATTTGACAGAAATTTAAATTTTGTTTGATTTTTTGCCTCACACATATCTTACTGTTTTTTGGAATTTGGGCCCCCTTGTACAGTTCAAGTGTTGGAAAAATATAAAAAATTTTTAAAACTTTTATAAAAAGGGCTCACTTTTGAGAAAAAAAATAAGAATTCCTGTTACATTTTTATTTTTGGGACCCCCCCTTTTTAAATATTTCCCTTCTCTTTTTTTTCACAGTAGTTGTTTTCCACGATTTCAGCACAATTTGAAATTTGTTATGTTTTACGCTATATAAGAAAAACTTGTTTTTTTATGCATTTTTGGGAAAATGTAATGGAACCCTTTTTGCGTTTTAAAATTTTCGGCCATGCGGGGTAAGGTCGGGTATAATCAAACATCAAAAAAAACTGATAAAAAAATTTAAAAGTAAAAAATTTGGAACCCAATATTTAAAAAAATGTAACAAACCCTAATTTTAATTAACTAACTTTGTATGTAATTAAATTTTTTCAAAGCAAATTTTTTTTGATGCTTGCTCAATCCCAAATTTTCCCCAAAGTAAGTTTAATAAAAAATTTGTTCATTTGATTCGGAAAATAAATTTTCCCTTTACCTTCGTAATTTTTTCCAATGAAATTTCCAAACATTTCCAAAAAAGGGCTTCTGTGTTTTTTCCCTTTTACTTTCCTTTTGTTTCGGGATTTTTTCAAAATATTATTTTTTTTTTCTCCTTTTAACCCCAAAAACCCAAAACCACAAATTAAAAATTTTAAATGAATTGACTATGCAAAAAAAAGATATTCGTTTGATTTAAATTTTACCGTTTTTTATTACTTCATACGCCGGGATAATAAAGAAAATTTAGGTTTTTCCATTTTTTTAAGATATTTCTTGAATTTACAAGAGCTTGACAAAACGAAAAAAACAAAAAACAAAAAAAAGGAATGGAACAAACAGCTGTCTAGATGGTTGGCTGATAACAAATTTTAAATTTTGAAAACCCCAAAAGGAATTTGTCAACGATGTCCATATTTGTCGGGTTCCTTAAGCCTTTCCAAATTTAATACAAGACCCCTTTTTGAAAGGCACCAGTCTTTTTTGGACAGGAGCCTCTTTTTATTGCCATGGGCTTGTGTAATAGGTTTCCAAGAGGGCTACCTGGAAAAAAGCTCTAGAGTTTACTAAAATTCCATTCTTCGATCATTTGAAAAACCCATTTTCCCTATGTCAACAAAGGATTAGTGGGAAATTTGTTTGTTTAAGGAAGTTTTGACATATTTTGTGAAATCTACTTTAAAGATATTTTTAAAGTTCCCCATGAAAGGGGTCAAAAAAAAGGGTAATATAGGAAAACAGGGGTGAAAATTTTAAACTATAGGTAATGTGTGTAAAAAAATGTACAATATCACTCATCCATGGAAAATTTATTTTAAAAACCATTTTCCAATCTTATTTTTTAATGGAAGAGCTGCCCATGTTTTATGTGATATCAGACTGATCTGTGCTAAATAATGTGTGTTTCATTTAAATCGCGTTGTTTATATGTTCATCAAGGAATTGATCTGACAAGTATTATATCATAAAACAACATGTATCGGGGACTGGCTTTTTTATAAAATTTGCATCCCCCTTTTCTTTATGTACCCCAATTTTGGAAAAAAAAATTTTGTGAACTCAGTCTGAAGTGTTTATATACCAAATGGACCATTAAAGTAAATTTTAGTAGTTTTAAACCCAATTACATTTATGGGAAAATTTTTTTTAAACCCCAAACACTTTTAAGATCAAGAAAACTTTTAAAAACAAACCCCAAAATGAATTTTATGAAATGCACCTTTGTTCTAAATTAAATTCGTTATTTTCTGTCTTAATGAAAAGGTTTGAAAATTATAGCATTGTGAAAATATTTCAAAAAATATGAACAAAATTCCTAAAATCGGGGACCATTTATATAGTATAAAGTGGCAATTATTAAAAATTTAGTATAATGTTTGAAAAAAAGGGCCCATTAATCAAGGCCCTTTTTGGTTGGAAAAGGTTTGAACAGCTTATTCTCTATTAAATTGATATAATTCAATAATTTACAACGTTCTGTATCCCAAACTGTTGACAGATACAGTGCCCTCACATGGGATGCTAGGATAGAATGTTTGTGATATTACTAACCGGGGTTACATAGACACCTTCGATTCCTTCTTTCTCATTCAATCTAGCAAGCGTAATCACACAAATCAAAACAATCGTTTATTTATTACAAAAAGCAACTGAATAGAAAAAAAAAGATTAAAAAGGCTCCGGGGAATTTTAAAAAAAGAGGTTTCAATGCATAGACACTAAATTTGTTACATAAAATTTCCAAAAAATGGAAATTCGCAGTTTTTTAAAAAATCACACACATGGAAGAAACAGAGACCCAAATGTGGCATTCTTTTTACTTGGAGAAAGGATAACAAATACTTATGTAAATGACATTTTCACAATATTTGTAAAAGGGGGGTTTAATAAATATCCGAATCAATTTATAGGGGGTACTGTCTAATTTTTTTTTAAGACACTTGTAATTCGGGAAATCTTCTGAAATTATTTTAAATTTAATTTCAAAGTAGTTTATTTAAAAGGAAATTGTTTGTTCTGATTAATGAATTTGATAGTCCAATATCCCATTTTATCACAACCAAAGTTTAAAAAACTTTTTCCCAACCAGAAAAAAATCAAAAAAGGTTTACTCAAAAGAAAATACCCATTGGCTGATGTTATGGCTATGGAAGTGGATCCGAATCACAATAACAAGAACCAAAAATTTTGACCGGTGTGATAAAAACCTGATTAAACTGGTTTTCGGTTCCAAATCAAAAATGTTATATTGCCCAAATTTGGGTTTTATACAAATATTAGGAACAATCCCATGTAATGTAGATGGGGAGCGGGGTCATTTGGTGGAAAATTAAATTACCAAAAAAATTTTCCGGGTAAAAAGGTATTTTATTAGAAAAATTACATTTGGCACACGAAAAGGACCTTTAGCAAAAGGACCTTTTTCCGTAATTTAAAAAAATTTACGTGGGCCCAAAAATGAAATTAATAGGCCATGGCCGGAGGGAGGTGGTGCCACTAACCCACATGGTTTACAAACACACGATTGTTCCCATTTTGTATAAAAAAAATTTGAAATTAAGTACTGCAAACATTGGAAAGCTTACAGTCCTAACACCCTTTTTATCACAAACCTTTTTCTAGATTTTTTGAATGAATGAAAAAGAAATGTACAAAAAAACAAAACGTAAACAATTTATATGAAGAATCTACCAAAATTTGGGTGCTTTGAATAAACAACTTAAACATATGTGAACACAATTATTTATAATGCATACTGGTTAAAAGTGATCAATACTGAAAAAAAATGTCTTACCCCCCCTGATATTGTTATCAATGTTACAACCACACCCCGAAACAGTTACCATTTTTCTCATTGTCTTCTCCTGATATTTTATAATGTTACACCACACGAAACACATTAGCCATACTAACTCATTGTCTTACCTCCTTGATAGTCTTATCCTTACATCCACGCGACAGTTAGCCTTTCCAAACCCAAAGTCTTACCCCCCTGATATTGTCATCAAAGTACAACCACACTGAACAGTTAGCCATATAACTCATTGTCTTACCTCCCCTATTGTTATCAACGCAACCACACGAACCATTAGCCATTTTAACTCTTTTCTTACCTCCCCGAATTTTCTTTGCCCCACTGAACAAGTTCCATCTTTTGTTCCCTGGCCCCCCGGCCCAAAAACTGACCGGTTTTCTGTTTCCCCCGCTTTTTAACCCTTTTCCCAACCTTTTAGTTATTCGGGGGGTTTTGTTTTTAATTTGGGTTCGTGGAAGTTTTAAAAATTTAAAAGAAAAAAGTTACCATTTGGCCCGGGAAAAAATTTACTTTTTTAAAAATTGGTAGATCTACCCTTTTTCCCCCCCCCCCGGGGTGCTTTAAATTTTAGGGTTTTTTCGATAAACTTTGGGGTCGGGGAAGTGAATTTCTCCCGTTGAAAAAATGTGTCGCTGTATTAACATTCCCTGTGGTCTTGGGGAAAATTTTTCAATTTCTCAATACAGTTTAAACGTAGGTTTGAATTAATAAAAAGTCAACAACTCACGGTAATCAAGTTTGTTTAAAGACCAAAAAATTCCCCAAAAAAAGGGAGGAATAAGAAGATTGCAGGGGACCCCCGCAAAAAAAACTCCGGGTAATGAACATCTGGAAAAGTTTCATTCACCAGGCATTTAGCAAAAAAAAGTAAGTGGGCCCTTTTTTGTAATTTTTGGTTTTATTCAAATTTAATGAATAAGAGTCACCCACTTTTTTTTAAAATAAAAATGCCACAACACGTTTGTTTCTTCCCGGTCGGGTTTTTCAACTATCTTTGTAAAATGTTTTTTTCCCCCGGATCCCCAATTCGGGGGGAACTTTGAAGTCAATCATCAGTCCAGTCATTATTGTGGTTTTTGACAGTCCTTTTTGAAATAAAGTTTTTTTGGTTTTTGGCTTCTTTCTATTATGTTTCCCCATCTGTGAAGATTAAAAAAATTTTTTATCATTTTGTGATTTTCTTATTCTTAAGTTTTAATTAAAGTTATCATTTTTAATCTTTTAAAAGGTATGAAAAACCCGTCAGGAAAAATTTTAAAAAAACCAGCAACAAAGGGGATCACTGGGTTCTTTACACCATTTCAGGGCGCTCGAGGCCAGACTGTGCAGGGGCAGTGTTCAGCATCCCCCCGAAAGCAATTTCATGCCATCATCAAGAACCTGATTGTTGGCTGTTCCCTGCCCTTGATCTTTTCGTTTTTAAATTTTTTTTTGCAGGTCCGGGCCCGGTCCGGCCTTCATGGTCTCGGGGCTTGGACTATCCGGTTACTACAACACTGGCCCTATAATCATTGTTTACTCCCCTGTATTGTCTATCGTTAATCCCCCTAAAAAGTTACCAACTTCATTTTACCTCCTGATATTGTCTATCAAAGTTTCATCCACACTGAAGAAAAAGCCCTACTAACTCTTGTCTTCCTCCCCCGAAAGCAAACAATGTTTCATCCACACAATGACAGTTAGCCATACAACTCATTGTCTTTTCCTCCCCGATATTGCCAAACAATTCACCCAAATGAAAACAGTTAGCCAAAAACTCATTGTTTACCTCCTGAATTTTTATCAATGTTACAACCACACTGAACGAAAAGCCATACTAATCATTTTTTACCCCATTGTCTATCAATTAATCCCACTAAAACATTAATATAACCCTTGTCTTACCCCGTATTTTTATCAATGTTCTCCACCCCGAAGAAAGGATCCCCAAATTGTTTTCTCCCTGATTATTGTCTTTAATGTTACCCCCGGCGTTAGCCTTAAAGGCACCCCCTATAGTTAAATGAAAAAAAATACTGAAAATTAAGCCCAAAAATATTGCTTTCCTCCAGTAGTTGCTGGGGCCCAGTATTTAAAAAGATATTTTTAACTTTTCAACGCGAAAATATTTACGCCAAAAAGATTTATACGTTTTAGCTTACGGTTTTAAAAAAAATTTAAAATGAGATAAGAAAAAAAAAAAAAAAAAATATTATCTAGTTTAATAAAAAGAGAAAAAAAATATTTTCAAATCAGACTTAAAAGTTGTAATAAATAAAAATTAAAAAATTTAGGTGGTAGGAAAAAAGGAAAAAGATAGGGTTGATTATTTAACGGGGATTAAAATAAAAAAGATGTATTATTTCAAATTAATCATTCCCTTTAATGGCTTTTTGTAGGTAAAACAGACAAAGGGTTTTTCCCGGGGTGTGTGGGGTGTTTTGGGGCATAAAAGTCATAAAGCAAACGTCCCCCCCTGTTTAGGATGTGAAAAGGAAAAAAAATTTATCAAAATTTTTGCACCCCATTTCGAAAGATCCAAGTCCCTTTTAATGTTTTAAAGTTGGAAGGAAAATAGAAAAATATAATTTTTGATGAAAAAATTGAAGAAATTTCTTTATGGATTATAAACAAAAATAGGGGGGGTCATCAAAAAACCACCCCCCTTCCCATGGGGTTTTTTATTCGGGGCAACGATTTAGCCACTTTTAAAATCATGTTTTTTTATAAAATTTTTTTTTCCGGGCCCTCATCATTTTTTCCTCGTTTTAACTGGTATAGTCGGGGGCATTACATTTTTTTTCTTTTTAATATTTATCTCCTTAATGAGCACAAATTTTCGATTATTTAAACCCCATGGCTTTACTAACGGGTTTTGTCGGGTTTAGTTTACTCAATGCTAAAAAAGTTTCTCGGTTTTTAGTTTTTTTTCTATTTATTTTTCATATCTGAAGGGGAAAGCCTCCGCCCAACCCCCAAAATAAACCTTCAAAGCGATCCCAGGGGGCCCACACCGCGAATTGGCATTCCGAAGCCCCGCCCCAACAGCCCAATTCACGAGTTTCCACAACGTTAGTTGATGATTTTTTTATATTTTTTTTACTTTTCCGTGTTATTTTATTGTAATTTTTTTGAATATCCATTTTTTGTAATCGAATATTTAGCATTTCCGCCAAGTCATTCGAAAAGGTAAATTTCCATAAAATACATTGTTGATTCCCTCGTTTAATAATATCAAGATTATTTTTTTTTTAAATTTTTTGAAAATAATAATTTTTATATCGTAAAGATTCCTTTCTAAAAAGTAAAACAAATTGAGCAAAAAGTTTTATATTCAGACCATCTTTAATTTTAAACAAACTTTATATTCAAAAAACGGGGGCATTATCAAAATAAAATTGGAAAAAAAGTTGGGGTAGTCGATCTGGGGTCTTCGTATATCAAATATTTTTTTAATGGTTGGGTATGAACCTTATTGTTTTTAGAAAAATTGTTAAACCCCTATAAAAACAAGAAAGTAAAACTTAAAGTATTCATTTTTTTTAAAGAAAAAACAATTTTGTGTTTATAATTATAACGTTGTTTCTTCAATATTTTTTTATGAACTTTTTTAAAGTGTTTGGGGAACGTTGTTTTTTTACGGCTACTGATAAAAAAATCACCAACAAACTCCCGTTCCTTTCGGCCGGTCCGTACCGCCATATTTATAACATATAAATATTAATTTAAAAAATTTTTAAATTTTATTTAAAAAAGATTTTTTAATTTTAAAGGCCAAAAAAGGGTTTTTGTACAAAAAAATTTTTTAACACCCATTTTAAAACACATTTCATACTTGAGATGTTTTTTATTTTCAAAAATGAAATTTTCATTTCGTTGGGGGAAGGAATATGATAAAAGTTATGATAACCCTTTTTGCGGGGTAAAAAATATTAGAAAAATTGGAAAAACGCAGAATGGTAAAAGTTTAAAAATGAAAAAGGGGGGTTTAAAGTGGTATCCAGTATAATTGAATTTTTCATGAGAATAGTTCTTTGTAAATTTTATCTCTGTTTAGATATCCCTGATTTTTAAAATTGCTATATGCCTTCCTCACACTACTAGATGAAAAATCAACCCCCAGACAAAACCGTTTTTGCGGACCAGGTCCAAATACCGTATTTATACAATTTCAAAATTTTAATGGGAAAAACCGGGTTATTTATATTCTACCTTTTGAATCTTTAATTTTAATCAACTTAAAATACCACTTTTAATTTTTTTTAAAAATGGTTTATATCTTTATACATACTATTTCCAAACATTGTCCTTTAAGGGAAAAGTGTTTAAAAAGCTTTGCCATTGTAATAATTTCGGTCGAGAAAGATCGAATGAATATAAAATTTTAAAAGGGAGTACATCATTTTTTTCTATATTCCCCGTTTTAAATTCATTGTGTAGTCCGGGGAAAATTTGCTAACCCGCATAAATTTAATTTATTTATCCCCTCGTTTTAAATTTTAAAAAAACATAAGGGAACGATCGCGTTATCAAACCGTTTTTGAAAAATAGATATAATTTTAAAATGTTAATCCCCCTCGAAATTTTTTTAAAATTATTAATCGCGTAGGGAAGGTTATTCGCCTTTTTGTTGTAATATCCACCCCAAAAGTTTGCGCTTGAATGATATTGAGAGACCACACGATTATCATAAGTTTCCTAATTGAATTTTCCCCCCATCTTTTTCTTTCTAATTAACGGGTTAAACATTTTAATATTGTTATAAAAAATTATAATAAATGCGTTTTCCCTTAGCATTAATAAAAATTTGAAACATATCCCAAAATCCGGAAATTTTATGTTCCCAAAAATTTTTTCCTAACGATTTAAGAGTATAAATTTTTCTTTAACGAATGGTTTTTCGCAATTTGAGTTTTTAACCACAAATTACCTAAAATGGTAAAAAAACATGATTGGCATCATCAACCCTTTTTTTCAAAACAAATAAACCCAAAGGGTCAACGGGGTTCGGAGGTTATCAACATTTAAAAAATTTAAATATGATGATTTAGTTTTTGATTTCTTATTATCAAAAAGCGAACTGAAATGAGTTGTCCCACGCTTTCAAAATTTTTATGCGAAACAATATAGATAGTAGCGGGGCAAAAAAAGACTTTTTAAAATCAACCCCACCAATTGGAAACAAGCTGAATACGGGGATTGGTATTATTTTTGGGGAAATATTCAAAGATCGATCCAGTACCGGCACAACCACCATTTATTTTTAAAACCCAAAAATGTCCCATTCCCCTCAACAATTTGGTTCAAACTTTAGGAAAAGGAAAAAAAATGGGTTTTTTACGAGGTTTAATCGTAAAAAACATACATTAGAGTGGGGGTTTAACAATCCGAAGCGCTTTTGCGTAAACAAAATTTTTATTTTCTTTTAAAAATTTGCCAAGGTTTTGTTGGACGGGCAATTAAAATTCAAAAAGCGACGACGCCAAAAGGGGCCAATGGGGAAAACTTTTTTTTGCGGGGGGTACCCCTTTACGCCGCTGAATTTATAAATAAAAAATGAGAAATTTCCAGTTGATTTACAATTTTTATTCGCACAAGAGTTTTAACGCCGTTTAAAATTTAAATTTTCATAGGGGAAAATTTTTTATGCCTAGTGAAGAATTTACAATAGGGTCGCGGATACCAATAATATTGATGTCACCCATCTCGAACAAGAATTAATGAAAATACAAATTCCGCCAGTCGTTGTTCCCATTTACCTTCTTGGAGCATATTCTTTTCGCTAAACACAAAGAACCATTAGTTAGAAGAAGAAGATAGCGTTTTTCTTCCAACTGTAACAACCAAAACATCTCTAACGAAAAAAAAGAAGACAGGCAACAAATAAAAAAAACGTTCTCATAGTGAAGAAAAAATTTTTTAAAACCGGTTTTTCTATTTTAACTGGGTAGGGATTTTTTAAAATTTTTATTTTTGAGTTTTACGCATTGTATGTTAAAAAAAAACCCAACCCCGGGGGGTTAACCATAAGGCACGAGTCTGCAAAGCCCCTTTAAATAACCAACTTATAATAGATCCATAATGGTGGAACGGTTTAAAAACTTTGCTCCCAGTTTAGCAATCATTGAAAATTTTTAAAAATTTTGTATCCCCGCCATACACCCCCAAGGTAAAAAAAGGACGGTTGGTGGCGGGGGGGGAAGGGGGGGCGTGGGTGGGGGGGGTGGTGGGTGGGGGGGGTGGTGGGGGGTGTTGGGGGGTGGTGTTGGTAAAAAGAACTGGGAAACGAAATTTTTCGATAGGAAAATAGAAACCCAAACGCCAAATAGAACGACATCCAGTTTTTTTAAAAAAGCTTTTAATTTTTTTATTTAAAGTGCTCCCTTTATCGGAAATTTTTTCATTTAAAAAAGGTTAGATAATTTTTTTAAATCTTCTATGATTCTTTTAAACCCTCCCCCTTCATTTTTTTTGGGGTTTTCTCTTTCATATGAATCCATGATTTTCATTTTTTAATTGATTATTTGGTTGATTTTGTATTTGTTTTTTTTACCAGTTAAAAATAATTTTAAAACAGGCCGTTCCCCTTTCAAACTTTTTTTTAACCCCGGGGTTCTTAGATCGTGATATGTTCAAGATCCGGGGTTTTTTGAAAGAACGCTTTTTTGTATTTTGAATTTACCGTTTGCTAACGGCATGGTTTTTAACCCTTGTCCTTTTTTTCCCTTTCCCCCTATCAAAATTATTTTATTGCTTTTTGTTCCGGATTTATTTGGTTTTGTAGACCAAAAATTCGTAAAAAAATCTTTACCTTGTTTTTTAAAGAGATTTTGCTAAAAAAATTTTCCCGCTTTTTGGTTTAACCGTTTTTTTTTACCATCTTCCTAACAAAACCCAAAATACTGAGGGTTTTTAAACTAAATCTACTATAGTCTTTACAACGTTTTTATTCATTGTTTTTTAAAATGATCAACGGCATCTTTTTTTTCTTTATCTTTTTTTATTTTTTTTTCTTCTTTTTTTTTTTCTTTTCCTATTTGGATGTCTAAGTTTTTTCTTTTTCTTCGTTACTGAAAAAAGTTGTTTTCATCATCATCTTGCATCGGTAAACATATCATCAACAAATCTTCCCTGGAATATCACCTTCCCCATTTTATAATTATTTTTTTTTTTGGGGTTTTGCCCAGAGTTAAAAAATTAAAGCCAACCCCTAATTAAATAATTTTAGGCGCGCCCCTTTTTCAACCGCAAAAACCAACACATCGACCCCCCAATAGGGGGAAAGGGGTAAAACCCCTGTTTGCTCATATTTTAAAGTTTTAACGTTTTTTTTATCCCCCTATACCACCACAGGGGGAATTGGAGTTGGGTGTTGGGGTAAACTAATCGGAATTAACGGGGCGCGAAGCGGTAATAACCATACCGATGGTTTTAAAACACCAACGATCGTTACGCCTTTTTTCAAATAAAGTTTTAATTTTTTCAAACATGCCCCTCTAACATTTTTTTAAACGTTTTTTAATTCTATTGATTTGTTCCCCGGGGCTTTTCATTCACGCTTTTGGCTTCTAACTGCTGTTTTCATCTTTTTTTTGCATTGTTTATTTTGTTTTTTTGTTCCATTAAACTTGGCCCCACTAGGTACATTCTTTCAAATTGATGTTTCTTCATGGGGTTAATTTATAAATTTAATTAAATCCTCCGGGGTTTTTTAAGTTTTATCCCCAGTTTTCCCGGGTCGGAAAATTTAAAATCTGTTTGAGTTTTGTTCTCTCCGAAAAAAACTATAACCCCTTCGAAAATTGTACTTGCTTTTTGTTTCTATTAGTTGCACGGAGCTGGAACCCTTTTGCCTACTTGTTTTCTCTCATTGGTTTTTTTATTTTTCTTTCTTAACTATGTTTTTCCCTTTAAAATTTATATAACCCTTTTTCGGTTAATCCCCTTTATTTTTTTAAAAAGATTTTGAAAACCCCCCGGGTTTTTAATGAATATTTATCACCTTTTTTTAAAAAACATTTTTTTCCTTTTTTATTTTGGGCATAAAATCTTAAATGAGGTTTACCTTTTTAAAAACAAAAAATCATCACCAGACTATAAATCTAATTTTGAGATAAAGGGGGTTTACTAAAAACGTTCGTCAATTTACGATCACCGTTGATTCGCTTTTTTCATCATTAATTGCTTTTTCGGGGTTTACTATAAGCTGGGTCTGTTTCATGTTTGTTTCCTTCACCATTTTTTAATTACTTTTATATTTTTCAACAATTTATAACCACAAACCCCGGCCATCGCTAGTACTATGAATAAAATTTTGCTTTTTTTTTTTCGCAGGGCGTAAAAACTTCTAGTTGAGGTTGACGGAAAACTTTGAAAAATTTAAATTGTTTTCCACTTTTTTATAATATTCATTCAGACCAATGTTATTAAAAAGTTTTTTTTTTTTGATTTTTTTTTATTTTTTTTTAAAAAACTAGATATTTTAATGCTACTAAATTCATCTTACTTTAAAAATGTTAAGCAACGTTCTTTTTTTGTTTTGCAGCCCTGTTACGAAAATTTCTAAAAGAATTACTTCCTGTAAATGCTAGGTTAATTACCACCCCCAACCATCATCCTATAGATCCATTTTTTTTTTAGTTTGTAAATAGTTTTTTAAAATTTCTTTTTATAAAAAAAATTTTTTTATTTACAGGGTTTTTGACTAAAAATATAAGAGATAGCCGATCCAAAAGGAGAATAAGAGCCAGAGGGTGAAAGGTTTCCAAAAAAAATCACAAATAACCACCATTACGAAAAAACAATTGTTGGGTTGTTTTCCAAATTTAGAATGAACGCGTTATTGTCCCCAATACAACTCGACTTTAATATAGAAGCCCCGGATGATGAAAATAAACGTTTAAAAAAATAGGTAAGCATCAAAACATATTTTAAATGGAAGGAAATGAAATATTTTCATTACAGCGGATGTATTCAATTGTTAAAAAAACGAATGGTTAACTAAAGATCAACGGAAAAATTTAGCGTTTAAGGGAAACTACAAAAATAAATTAATAGCGCTAGCGTAAAGTTCCCCGGGGGAAGGAGGAAAAGATAAAATATCGGGGCTTTTAAAATAGATATTACATTCGCTGGGTTTTAATTGTTGACCGAACAACCCACTACAGTCGGGCATCGGATCGATTGATTTTAAACTCGTTTTAATAAATTTTCTAGCGGGTTAAAAACACCCGTGAGCGAATATATCATAAGCGAATTTTTGAATTTGAAGTTTCATGCGAACTCGCAACAAAAACAATACAACAATAGAATGAGTATATTGTTTGATCACTTTAAAGGCTGAAGGTTAAAAAAAGCGATAATGGAAATAAATTTAAAACCCCAAAAAAATATGAAAGGGAAAATTGTTTTTTTTCAGAGAACCCCCGAAAAAGAATAAATTTTTTAATCCAAAAAACAAAAAATTTCAAACGATCGGGTTTCCAACCAACTCTGCCCCTGGGAAAGAAAAAAAATTTAACATTAAGAGATTTAAAAAATTTCGGGTATTCAAAAAAACACGCTTATCAAGTCGATAAGTTTAAATTTATCAAACGAAAAGCTGATTATTTTCTCCAACAAAAAGTTTATTTTAGATTTAAGAACTACCACCCCAAAAAAATTTAAGGGAAACGGAAAATAAAAAACTTATCCAAGGAAATTTCAAAGGGGAAAAAGAAGAAATTTTGGTAAAAAATGATATTTTTTTATTATCATGGACGAACTAAAATTTTTAAAACGGGCGTTTAATCTGTCGATTATTAAAATTGAGACAATTTAAACAATTGGCTTTTAGCGGTAACCGTCAACACAGCTTTGGATTCTTTTTCCAAAAATAATACGTTTTAAAGATTTGAAAAACTCAAATGGGGGGTTTATTTTATTGTAAGAAGAGACTTGGGGGGTTTTAGAGAAATGATGTTGTACCCCGAAAAAAGTTGAAATGGAATTTAGAAAATTAAACGTTAAACCGAAATTGATTTTTAAAACAGATCAAAGGGTTTTGAAAATTTTACTATCCATTAAAGTTTACCAGGTTAAGAGCAATTTCCACGGTTACTAGCAATTCCTTGGTCGTTAAATTACTCATAGGTTGGGTTTTCCCAAGGGCGGAGAAATTTCCACAGGTTAAGAGAATTGTTTAAGTTGTCTCGTTTTTAATAAATATTTTAAATCTTTATAAAAATGAATGTGAACTGTTATATTTACAAATATATTCGTGAACAGTAAATGATTTTATATATAATCTAACCAACTTCAATACTGAAAAAGAAAGAAAAAAACCAGTACTAGTTTTAAACGGGAAAACGGTAAAAGGGTTTTTTTAAGTATATTCGGGAACAAAAAAGATCAACTTTTAAACTTTAAAAATTTAAAAACCTGGGTTATTAAAATTAATTATTGGTTTCATATTTTTAAAAATTTAACCCATTATTCTATAAAAGATAATAAAGAAGAAGTACTAAACGAAAGAAAAAACCACAGATGCCCTCTGGAAGCAAACATCAAACCGTTTAAACAAAAAAAACCCCTTTTTCGGGGTTTTGGTTGAACCCCAAAAGTTTTGGAAAAAAAAAACCCCACGATATTTGGGGTTTTTCCCAAAAGGGCCCAAACCAATTAAAAAATTTTGGGGGGCCATATTACCGCTTTAGGTAGGGATTTTAACCCAACCCCTAAACTTTAGGACTTATTCGATGATTTTTGGGGCATAAATTTCAAATTTATGATGAAGGTAAAAACGAAGAAAAAATCCGTCTTTGAACTTTTACCGGCGGAAATATTTAAACGGTTTTTGATCGCTCCCCAGCGTTTTTAATTTGGGGAAAACATTTAAAAAAAAAGAAGAATCTTTTGAGATAAAAGCGATGGAAACCCCCAGATTAAACAACCGGAACCGAAACTTCCAAAAAAACCAAAACCCCAAACCCGCACTAAAAACCAAAAAACCAAAAAAGTTGGGGGCAAAAGACCCCGAATTCAAAAAAAAAAACAACCGCTAAACCCCCGGCGTTAAAACCCCTCGAGAGCAAGAAGCGCTTTTTTTCTATATAGTATTGGTTTTGCTTTGGAGGTATCCTTTTTTTTGTTTAGTAAACCCCATTGGGGAACCAATTTTTTGAGAACTGACATTTAAAAACCCGAACTGCTAGCCACCGCCCAAAAAGGAACCATTTTTTTTTAAAAGGGAAAAAAAAAATTTTTTTTTATTATATTAAATAACTATAAATATGTCTTAATGCCAATAGAAAAAAACCCCCATTCCAAAAAGCGCCCTTTTTGGGGTTTTTTGGGGTTTTAAGCAATGAAAAGAGGGCCGTAACCAAATTTAGTTAAACAAGGGAATTTACCAGTTTCCTTTTTGCCTAAAAAACCTAATGAATAAAAAAAAATTGTACAACATTAAATGAATGAACTAAATTTTTACCTTAATATAGTCCCAAGGATATTAAAAAGGGCTCGGGTATCAGCAAGTGGCTAAAGAAACTAAAGTAAAAAGTAAAA
The DNA here is from genome assembly GCA_029582265.1 of Zoroaster sp. YZ-2022. Classification (NCBI taxonomy): domain Eukaryota; kingdom Metazoa; phylum Echinodermata; class Asteroidea; order Forcipulatida; family Zoroasteridae; genus Zoroaster; species Zoroaster sp. YZ-2022. The sequence continues at coordinate 11,647 of JAQQFT010000048.1, read as the reverse complement.
CGTTGGGTGGATAAAAAAGCGCGGAAAATTTTCCCCATCCTAAATATATTCCCAAAACCCAAATTCATCAAAAAGTACGGAAAAACCAAGAGGTCCATCGGGTTACGCCGATATAAATAAAAAAATACAAAAAACTTTAATCGGGGGAAACCCGTGATTTAAAGAAGCAAATAACGAAAAAATGGGAAGTTTAACGCGTTGAGAAAATTTTAAACGTTTTCGTTACCCTAAAAATTTTAAAAGCGATCCTGGAAAAGAATTTATGAGAAACGCCCAAAGTATTGAGAGTAAACATAATGTTGTAAAAAAAAGGGGTTGGAAAAAAGAGCCCGGGGATGGTGGGCGAAAAGAACTTTGAGGGAAAAATTTTTCAATCAATACGGCCCAAAATACCCCAAGAAACAGAGAATGGGGTTAAAAAATTTCTTGGGGGCAAAAAAACGGGGGAGGTAATTAAAGAAACCAAAGCCGATTAAATTCGGTCGGCAAAACCGGCCCCACCCCGGAAGAATGAAAAAAAACCAAACAACAGTTTGGTTTGAATTTATCGCCCCGGAAATGAAAAAGAAATGGAGGCGCGCGACCAACTATATGGAGTATAGAAAGAATATCTAAAACTATTGGTTCAACCCATCTTGTATTATTTGGGAGGTCCCCTTTAGTTTTTAAAAAAAAATTAAATTTTTTCGGATACAGAAAACCCCCACCTAAGCTTTTCGGTTTTAAAGATAATATCGGGGTCAAAACGAATCAATTGTTGTTAAACGTTTAAAACTAAGGACCGGGGAGGACTATTCCTTTTTAAAATGTGTCTCTTCTGTTAAAGGTGATAGCATATTTTATTTATTTTTATATATCGGTTTTCATGCCGATAAAATTCATAGGTGATGTAGGTTTTTTTAGAGATAAAAATTGTTTATAACGGTGTGTTTAATATATTGCAAACTTTTTTTTAACCCTTTTGTTTTCTTTTGTTTTGTCCATAAAGTATCAATACATTTGGCCAAACAAACAACTTCAGAGATTAGGTTCCCGGGTTTTGCTTTCATTTTACCGACCTTTATTTTCTTCAGAAAAAAGAAAAAGGGCCTACATAATTATAAAATTAAAATGTTGTCTTTTTTATCTTTAAAAATCTGGGGTTTTAACCAACAAACGTCTGTATCCGTTACCAACTCACACCTCTCACCGATTTCTTCTTTTTAAATTATTTTAAAAAATCACAAAATGTTTAGAAAACCAGCGCCATTCCCCGAAACGGGGGGTTGAGCGAGTTTTTTTTTGCATGTAATCGCATAGATCTTTTAAAAACCCCGCCCTAAAATTTGGTTTCCATGGGACAATTTGATTTTCCCCTTTTTTATCGTTCCGCTTAATTTCGGCGTTTTACATTTTTCCCTCGTTTTTTCCAAAAACGAATTGTTCATAGTTTCTTTTTCAAAATCCTCGCAGTTTTTTTGTTAGTGTTTTTTTCAAAACCATTTCATCCCAAAACATTTTCCAAAATTTTTCAGCATGAATTTTGTCAGTTTCATACCGGTTAAACCCCCCAAATTCGTAGAAACACGGTTTTTTTTTTTCGGAAAAATTTAAACCAATTTTTTGTTTGGGCCCGGTTTTTTTGTTTAGTAAATTTTTTGATATCGCCATCCATTCTTTGCACCACTAAAGACTCGGGCCGAGGGGGGGGTGTAAAATAGTTGGATATTGTTTTCCTTTAAAAAACACCCTGTTGGTTTTCCTCGCTTCTCGAGGTCCAGTAGTTGTCATCCCAAAAAATTTCCCCGGAAGGGACCATCCCGATAAATTTTTCGGCTCAAAGAATGTAACGATGGAAATTTTTGAATGGCCAAGTCATTATTCTTTAGCGGATTTATCACCATACACGTCCCCCGCCCTTTCTCTCAATAAAAAATGTTCAACCCTTTTTAAATTTGTTTGTTTAGAATGTTTTTAAAAAGGCCAACCCGCCCGACTTAATAAGCGGGTTAAACCGTTTTTTTACCAAGTAGCGGGTTTTCAAACATCCGCCAACAAGCAAGTATCCCGGGGGGCGAAAATCGTAAAAATCTCAAAAACAACGAACACGTTTTAAACTTTGCGCTCGTTGTTCTTGAATTTTTGGTTGTTCAAACTACTGTAAAAAAATTTCCCTAAAAAGTTGTTTTTCTTTAAACGCCGAAGAGTCCTATTTTGGGGTAAAACCCGCTTTTAACAAATTAAATTTTTGGGGGGGTTCGGTTTAGTTTTCGGAAAAAAATTTTTTGATTTTCGAGTTTATCCAAGGGTTTGTAAAAAATTAGCGCTTCTTTCCCCGGTTTCCTGATTGAAAAGAAAAATTTTCGATATTGTTTGAATCAATTAGATTTCCCTCGTTGACCCCTGCCTGCATAATGAGATGAGATCGAGTTTTTCAAATTATGAAATCACGAATAAAAGTTCTGTTTGGTTTTTAAAACCCGTTTTAAAATTTCAAAATGCGCCGCACTTTAAATTTTCCGTTGTGCGATCTCACCTTTTTTAAAAATTCCGTTTTTTTACCTTTTTTTTACATCCAACACTCGCTAGCAGGTTGTAATCTTCTATTTTTTTTAGTCATGTTTTAATTTTTTTAGGGTTTTTTCTTTAATCTTTTTTTCTTCTTTTTTTAATTCTTGTGTTCAGGGGATCTTCCCTCTTAAAAAGATGGGGTTTTAGTTTCACCGTAAAAACTCTAATATTGAATAACCCAAAAAGCGTGTTCAGTTTTAGTACTGGTTTTATTTCAACATTTTTACTTTCAAATCGGGAATTACAAAGGAATTTTTATGAAAATTTTTTAAAGTTCGTTTTTTCCCTTTTTTTGCATCAGACTGCCCCCGGGGGCTGTCTTATTCCCACACATTTTTTTGTGATTTTAGATCGTTTTTTTGAAAACCCAAACATCTCAAACAAAATGTTTTTTTTGTACCGTTGATCGAAGTAATTTGTTCCCTCTTTTTCCCAAACGAGGGGAAACTAGCTTCTTTACGTTAATCAATAATAATTTATCACCCCGCTCCGTGGGTTTTAAATAAGTTTAAACTAGAATGTTTTTTTTTGCAACCAAAACGTTTTTCGCCATTTTTTTTGTTTCCACTTTTTTTTTTGGCTGATTGGTGGGAATCGAATTTTTAAAATTTAAACCATTTTAATCGGTATTTACTGTTTTTCCCATCCTTTTTTGGGGAAAGGCGCAAACCCAAAACAATCGCTCTTTTTTTTTTTACGTTTATGCACGCTTTTTTTTTTAATGTAGTCCATAGTTAACCTTTTCTACCCCTTTTTGGGTTGATTTTTCCGGGGAAATGAGATTCATATCAAAAAATCTATTTCCCATCCCGCCCCTTTTCCATTTTCAAAGCCCCTGAATTTGGAAGAAAATATCGTTGTTTCTATCATCTAAATCAATAAAAAAATTTCTTTTTTTGAAAAATTGGGTTTGGGAAAACACGTGCCCAATTTTTTTTTATGTAATTTTAATCCAAAAAAAAAAACTTAACATTTTAAAAACTTCAAATCTAAAGCCAACTTGGTGATAATCTTTGCTCTTTACCGCCGCCAAAATATATTTAAATCTTTTTCTTTGCTATGATTCAGCGGAACAAACTATTGTCTGCTCGCTGTAGAATATTCACCCCAATTAATTAATACTTAATAGGAGGGTTTTAAACCTCAACTCTTTCTTACTCCTGAAACCTTTTTAATAGTTGCTACATAATCTTTTAATCATCAGTTGCTTTTTTTCCCAGAATATGTCTAGGAATATTATATTTTCAACCGCTATACGCCTCTCAATTCAAGCAACTTAATTTATATAATGGCTTTTGTTTTTGTCGTTTAAATATTTTTTTCACCGCTTGTAATAACTGCATTTTATCTACTTTTATTTTTGTTGTTTTGCACAAGAATTAATTCCACCAATGTGTTCTCACAAGAAACCTTTCAATTCTGGCAATGTGTATTTCGACAAATATTTCGTTGTCATCTTTTATTATTAACCAGATATTTTTGTTTTTAATTTTTTTCTTATCTCATTTTTATAAGTATCATTTTTAAAATCGCGTGTAACACCGCTGTGAAACCGGGCGTAAATATCTGGCCTATTTTAGACGCTATCAATACTTTCATGACGCCATCGACCTCTTAGGGGAATTTCCTAAAATATCATTTTAAAGTAGGTCGCGCAGGACCCCATCTGACATACTACTCCTCCCCTGATATTGTTCATCAATGTTACATCCATACCGAACCATTTATTACACTAACTCATTGTCTTTTTCCTCCCCTGATATTTTCTATCAATGTTACAACAACACTGAACGACAGTTAGCCATACTAACTCATTGTCTTACATGTACCTCCTCTGATATTGTCTATCAATGTCACATCCATCTGAATCCACAGTTAGCCGTACCACTCATTGTCTTACCCTCCTCTGATATTGTCTATCAATGTTACATCCACATTCGAAACGACAGAAGCTAGTCGTATCAACTCATTGTCTTACCTCCTCTGATATTGTTCATCAATGTCATATCCACACTGGAACGACAGTTAAATGTGTATCAACTCAGCTGTCTTACCTCCCCTGATATTGTCTATCAATGTTACATCCACACTGAATGACAGTTAGCCATACCAACTCATTGTCTTACCTCCCCTGATATTGTCTATCAATGCCAACTAATACTGTACGAGTTAGCCATACCAACTCATTGTCTTACCTCCCTGATATTGTCTATCAATGTTACATCCACATTCGAACGTGAAAGGCCAAACTAACTCATTGTCTTACCTCTGATATTGTCTATCAATGCCACATCCACACTGAACGACAGCAATGCATTTCAACTCATTGTCTTACCTCCCTGATATTGCTCCATCGATGTTACATCCACATTCGAACGACAGCCAGTCGTGACCAACTCAATGTCTTACCTCCCTGATATTGCTCCATCGATGTTACATCCACACTGGAACGACAGTCTGCACGTTAACTCAATGTCTTACCTCCTGATATTGTCCATCGATGTTACATCCACACTGAACCACAGTTAGCCGTATCAACTCATTCTCTACCTCCCCTGATATTGTCTAACGATGTTACAACCACACTGAACAATTCGCTTACTTCAATCTCAATGTCTTACCTCCCGATATTGTCAATCGATGTTAAGATCCACACTGGAACGACAAAGTTAACCGTATTTCAACTCATTCTCTTACCTCCCTGATATTGCTTATCAATGCTACAGACCACACTGAAATAAATAGCCATACTAACTCATTCTCTGATATTGTCTATCAATGCTGGCTAACCACACTGAACAGTTAGCCATACTAACTCATTCTCTCGATAGCCACCATCAATGCTACAACCACACCGAACAGTTAGCCATACTAACTCATTCTCTTACCTCCTGATATTGCCCATCAATGTTACAACTATTACCGGAACGACAGTTAGCCATACTAACTCAATATCTTACCCTCCACTGATATTGTCTATCAATGCTACAACCACACTGAACAGTTAGCCATAACAACTCATTCTCTCATCTCCCCTGATATTGTTCATCAATGCTACATCCACACCGGAACAGTTAGCCATACTTAACTCATTCTCTTACCTCCCTGATATTGTCTATCAACGTTGCAACCAAACCGAACAGTTACAACATACTTTTCTTCTATTTTTGTGTTCAGTTTAATAACCCAACTACAAAGATTGTTCATATACAAACTACATAGTAGCGTATGGCTTAAATGTGAATGTATTATCACTAACAAGACACAAGATGCTATGCATGTCTTTGGTTGTGACATAGTCTTTGGTTATCTTACCCCTGTATTTCCTAGGGATGAAGCGACAGGTAGTGGTGTGATTCTGCTAGCATCACTGACATTGACTTCAGTAACGATCTGCCCAAAGGTACTCCAAAGCTCCCAGGTTACCCGCGAACATAAAAATTGGCCAATCATAAGTTGTCAATCAAAATATATTTCTGACCAATCCGACTTGTTCAATGGCCATGTATACTGATGAGCATTAAATATATACATAATTGGATTCTATTATCTCATCACAATCCTGATAAGCATGTGTGATTTATATACATGTTTCATATATGGTCATGTTGATTTGTCTTTGTTTTCTCAAGGCGAGAAGGTAAGTAAAGTTACAATTAGCAACTGTGTATGCATAAGTCTACATCCATTTTACAAACAGACACAATATTGTATTAGTGCAACAATGTTTGTATATCAACATACATTGTTGTTGCGAACTATAAAACACATTTTGTTTTTATAAAGAATGACAACAAATTCTTGAATATTCATGCACAAAATATACTGCCTTAGATACAAAATTTTTGCAAGATTTTTGGAATACAAATTTTTCACCAACACTACCGACAAGAACACAAGTAAATAAAGATGCAAAAAGCAACAGCAAGGAAAAAAAAACAATAAAAAACCATTAAATTAAAAAATAAAATTGTGAATAATCAAATCAAGCAAACACACAAAACATAAGCAGAAAAGTCAATAAACATAATAACATTCAAACAAGTAATTTCCCAAAAAGTCCACAAACCCTTTTGAAATCCCGTGAATTTGATAATATCCCCTACATTTTTGTTTGCAGTTGAGAAGTTTGATTAATACTTACCCACGATGATGCAGCTTTATGCATTGGTGTTCTCATATTATCTTGTGTGTGTCCATTTCATTGATAGCAGCACCATGAGCTAATGAATCCATCATTAATCCAACATTACCACTTGATGAACCCTATAATCAAACATAACAAATGTTATTACAATGGTCTGAAACTCAGCAATGCAAAGTGATGTGACTGTTTTGATATTGTTTATATCATCTCATCTGATGCGATTGACGAAAATGCCAGCCAGATGTGATTTTTGACTAGTTTTATCCCAGTCACAACATTTTCAATCGTTTAATATTTGCACTGCAATGCCTATCTGAGGTGGTTTTGCAATGCGTGCAGCCGAAAGTTCAACTTCATGTTACCAGACCGTTGATGATAAAACTCAGTGTAGATAAGTATACAAATATTGGGTGAGCTTAGGAGCATTTATTGTATCATTACAAGGTAATATCTGGACCATAGTCATAAGGCAAGGTCGAGCATAAATGGAACAGTCTAAATGAAGTGATATAATAAATACTCCCATTGGCTGAAATAGCCAGCACTCAATATTTGTATTATAACTCATACATATATGTACATGTATAAGACCACATACCAACCCTACATGTATAAGACCAAGATAACCTACATGTATGAGACCACATAACCTACATGTATAAGACCACATAACCTACATGCATAAGACCACATAACCTAAGCATGCATAAGACCACATAACCTACATGTATAAGACCATATAACCTACATGTATAAGACCACATAACCTACCATATAAGACCACATAACCTATATGGGTATAAGACCGCATAACCTACATGTATAAGAGACCACATAACCTACATGTATAAGACCACATAACTCTACACGTTACATGTATAAGACCATCATACACCTACATGTATAAGGACCACATAACCTACATGTATAAGACCACATAACCTACATGTATAAGACCACATAACCTACATGTATAAGACCACATAACCTACATGTATAAGACCACATAACCCATACACGTACGTACACATGTATAAGACCACATAACCTACATAGTATAAGACCACGCCAACCTACATGTATAAGACCACATAACCCATACATGTATAAGACCACATAACCGTATATGTATAAGCACCACATATAACCTACATATATAAGACCACATAACCTACATGTATAAGACCACATAACCTACATGTATAAGACCACATAACCTACATGTATAAGACCGCCTAACCACCATGTATAAGACCACATAACCTACATGTCCAAGACCACATAACCTACATGACCAAGACCACATAACCTACATGTATAAGACCACATAACCTACATGTCCAAGACCACATAACCTACATGTATAAGACCACATAACCTACATGTATAAGACCACATAACCTACATATATAAGACCACATAACCTACATGTCCAAGACCACATAACCTACATGTATAAGACCACATAACCTACATGTATAAGACCACATAACCTACATGTATAAGACCACATAACCTACATTTATAAGACCACATAACCTACATGTATAAGACCACATAACCTACATATATAAGACCACATAACCTACATGTCCAAGACCACATAACCTACATGTATAAGACCACATAACCTACATGTATAAGACCACATAACCTACATGTATAAGACCACATAACCTACATGTATAAGACCACATAACCTACATGTATAAGACCACATAACCTACATATATAAGACCACATAACCTACATGTATAAGACCACATAACCTACATGTATAAGACCACATAACCTACATGTATAAGACCACATAACCTACATGGGTCACTCCATGAAGTTGGGGCACAAAGTGTGACATAAGGGTTGAATTTTCAAAATCAATATATTTATATAATTTTACCATTTTTAGTTTCTCCAAATATTCAATTAAGAAAAATCAAAACACATTATTGCTGTTTGTTTCCTGATCATCAGTGATCCTTGTTCAATGAGAGACTGACGCTGGTGAAAATACCTATGCTACATGGACACCTTTGTCATATTTCTTGTGTTTTATTTTGTAAACAGTTCATCATATTCCAACTTTATCCAATGTTTAATAACCATTTCAGGGGAGTGTAATAATAACATAAAACTAACAATACTATTATTGACCACTTAATACCTTAACAAGACATGACAATTGAGCTTTTTGACAGTTTTAACAAAATTTGGCAACAAGTACTTGAAATTCTGTTACATGTGTTCCTCGTTAAAGAAAATATGAATCATAGAATCCCATCAGTTTGTTAAAAGCATACACTATCATGTTATATAACAATAAAGACTTGCTCAGATTAAAATCGGATATTATGAGTAATTTCTTTCCAAATACCTATGCTACATGGACACCGTGTCCATGTAGCATAGGCTATAATGTAGAAATCTTTGTCTATTGTCCCCCTTCAAAAGAAGTTTTAATCCTTAGCATCCCATCAGTTTTTTTAAATATTCACTAGTCATGTTCTGTGGTTATAGAAACTTACTCTGACTAAAATTACACATCTGTGCAAAACCATTTTCCCAATACCCTATGCTACATGGACACGGTGTCCATGTGGAGTAGGCTATACGATGAGAAATGTTGTCTAGTTGTCCCTCTTTAAAGAAAAGTTTAATCGTAGCATCACATCAGTTTGTTAAAACATACACTAGTCATGTATTGTTATATAATGCTAGACTTACTCAGACTAAAATTTTGACTTAACCCTTTTTCCCCAAATACCTATGCTACATGGAACCATGTCCATGCAGAGTAGATAATTTTTAATTTTTTGTGCAATTGTTTTACAATTATTTTTTGGTTAAAACATGTTTATAATAATAATAGTGGTGTGTACATTTATAATGCGCCATGTCTGTCATAAATGACTATCTGGAACAATAACTAAAGTAAAGATTAATTTAAACTAAAAATCGTTTGAATCTCACAGAAAAATCCGGACCCGGGAGAAAACAACTATGACAGTATGGGGTGAACTTTGAAATCTAGCGATACTTAAAAACTCCAAGTCAATTTTGCACTCAAAATCAACCTTTGTTGCTGTTGAAATTACCACTTGTTTCCGTTCGATTAGGAAGACCAATGCTACATTCTGTCAACTGTAAAAAAAAAATTGAAAAACAATGTATCGTAATTTCCGAGATATAAACCCGCTGACTTATACGTTGATTTTGACATGGTGAAATGTTGCCCTGCGGCTTATCTGTCGGTGAGGTTTATCACGCTTCCGGTATGATCTTGAAGAACAAAACACAATGCACAACTAAGCAAAAATGGTTGGTAAACAGACAGAAACAGAAACCTAAAACCTTTATTGTTCGTGAGCAATGGTCTGGTCATTGTCAGTTTTAGTGAGCGGACCTCGATACACACGATTTATTCAAAACTACAGAAAAAACTGTTGCAGCGTTTAGGCGCCAGCGACTGTCAGAATCCACTCACGTAGATGCGTGGTCTATGCCATGCGTGTACCAGAGAGCCAATGGGAAAGTCGTTGTATAAGTAGTCTGTGGAAGGAGCCAATAGGAAAATTCGTTGCAGCGGTAGCAGGCGATGAGTCATCGTTTTCGTTGGTTGCCGTTGTGGTGATTACATGTACGTTGTGCAGAAAGCAGGCAACCAGCGGGACTACGTTCATTCGAATGCACCGTAAATAGTGATACGGGAGCGGAACAATCCTACCTTTTTCCCGGGATACCGGCGCTACGTGCGGACACCCCACACACAGTCAATCGTGCTGTGTGCTTATATAAGCGGTTTTGCCACAGGTATTGGTTCAAACAGTGCCATGACACTCCCGAGAGTCAGCCTATGGCGGTACCGACTGAAAATGGGTGGTGTTTTATTTATGCGGAGCGTTTTAGATTACCGGCCTTTCCACATTTCACTAGGACACCCAAATAACAACCCGATCGTGTATTTCCCAATCGCATGGAAATTTGCAATCACACTTCAAGTTTTACTTACTCATTGTAGTTTATGGATGTTTTTAAAAACCCGTGAAACAAGATTCCCCCAATGAGAGTATATCTTTGAGTCGTGAGCAGTGGGGAATACCGATGCTACATGTTTATTTTACGGACACCCCGCTTTATGAGCGTCGGTGCCGCGTCAGATTCACCGATATGGCGTTGAAAATCTGAAAATTTTTAAACTAATATTTTTATTATTTATATGCTATTTGAAAAGTAAAAGCACGGATAAGCATGGTTTGTTATTGAGTTCATGATAGATTTTCTTTAAAATACGGAGATAAAAGTGGAACACTTTGTATGTCACAATTTCTTTTAAAAAATGGCACTGGACACGGACAAATTTTCGGTCATATAAAAAAAAACAAAAGAAAAAAAAATCTCCCTTTTCCTCAAAAGCTACTTTTCTATACCAGCTTTCATTATAAAAAAATAATTACCTTGAAACATTTAACACCAACAACTTAAACATGGTTAAATAACTACAAGGTAGCAATGTACCAATGTGTCCCAGGTTCATGGAGTGACCCACATGTATAAGACCACATAACCTACATGTATAAGACCACATAACCTACATATATAAGACCACATAACCTACATGTCCAAGACCACATAACCTACATGTATAAGACCACATAACCTACATGTAAGACCACATAACCTACCATGTATAAGACCACATAACCTACATGTATAAGACCACATAGCCTACATATATAAAGGGCCACTAACCACCATCATAAAGACCACATAACCTACATGTATAAGACACACATAACCTACATGTACATGTATAGACCACATAACCTACATGTATAAGACCACATAACCCTACATGTATAAGACCACATAACCTACATGTAGCAAGACCACATAACCTACATGTATAAGACCACATAACCTACTGATAAGACCAAAACCCAATGTCATGTA
>JAQQFT010000479.1:0-25607 GCA_029582265.1 Zoroaster sp. YZ-2022 | reverse complement strand
CTTGCTACCGACTTAAAGTAAAATACAATCTTACACAACCACAACCTACAATCTTACAAATACAACAAACAAAACCAAAAAACCCCCCCAAAAACAAAGACGATGAATCTAAACGGGAACCTACATTTTTGGCAACAGATGAAATTTGAGGGCCTCTTAAAACTTTGAGTCGTGGTACATTGACGAACAGAGGCAGGTAGAGAGTTCCGAGGCGGGAGCGGCTGCATAGAAACCTTATCTCCAACAGTACGCTTGTCTGGGAATGTTGAGAAGAAGTGTATCGTCACCTGACCTTAGATTGGATCTACTCGGATGTACTGAGGAGAAATTCGGCCAGATAAGATGGAAGTAGTCCATGGAAACTTTAAAGGTGAATAATATGTTTAAAGATTACCCGAGCGTCAACTGGTAACCAGTGGAGCTCTAAGGAGTGGCAGATGGTTCTTTTCATCAGATCTAAAGACAATTTAGCTGCCCTGTTTTGCAAAGTTTGTAACTTTACGATCTTTTGCTGATATGCCATAGAGTAAAGAATTTGCATAATCTAGCAGATAAAACGTGACCGGACGAGGTGATGGCAGCTGTCAACGGTAATATAGCGACGTATTCTGTAAATATTTCGGAGGTGGAAATTGACTGTTTGATGGTTGATTTTACGTGCTCAGTCATTGACATTGTCCTGTCGAACACAACACCAAGATTCTTTATTGTCGAAGGTAGGATGACACTGTCACGATGTTGATAGAAATGGTTCAGGAGAACCATAGGGACTCACGGGTTATTCTTCACGTTTCGATTAGCCTGCTCTAATCTTCTTCAGGAGAATGAAGAGGTTTGCCGATGCAACTCTTAAGTAGTATTTGCTGGGATTATTTTAGAATGGGAGTGTTCCGATTGGTGCTACTGTTGTGTGATGTTGTGATTGGTTGCCACCGTGGCATTGTTCTTGTTGTGTGTGTTTCCGCCTGCTGTGTGTGAGTTGCCTGCTCGCTGAGGCGTATCAGTTGACAGTGGGGTGTGGGTGTTGGTGGGTGGTAGGATTGAATGCCAAATGTTGCTGATGAAAAAGCTGATGTCCTGGGGACAGTGTCATGTTTATGAACTCAATAGCTCTCTGATACGACGGGTGTACCAGTGCTTTTTCCGGGGTATGATCTTTCATTCTGCCAGTCAATGATATGGTCCAAATCGGTGGAGTGTTTGATGATCGCAGATTTGTCACATTCCTCTGCGGCCGTGGGCCTTGTGTCCTTGAGCCTGGTCGAAAGGGCTCTGCTGTCTCGCCAATGACACTTTCCCACAAGTACAAGGAATTCGGTAGACCCAGCTTGACGGCTGGGATCATGTCTGTCCTTGTGGGTGTGTAACTTCGTTTCCAACTTGTTTCGAGTCCGGTGTAGACTTAATGTCAGCTTCCCTCAGGATACGCTGAATCTTGTGTGAAGTGTGGCCGATTACGGTAGCACGGCAATGGGTTTTCGGTTGCGTCAGAGGATCGTGGAGCGTTCCATTCGGGAGGAACTTAAGCTTATCAGGTCTGTACCCATTGTCTCTTAACACGGCGTTAAGATGTTTCAACTCGGATGGCAAGTGCTCTTTATCACTGATAGTTGTGCCCTTCTCTGAAGAAGATTAGAGCAGGCTAATCGAAACGTAGAGAATAACCCGTGAAGTCCCTATGGTTCTCCTGAACCATATTAACCCGTGAAGTCCCCATGGTTCTCCCTGAACCATATTTCCCCTTCGCGACAGTAGAGAAAAACGAGTTGCCCGAAATTGGTTCTCCTTGAACCTTTTCTCCTTAATAACGAAGGTTGAGATACGAGTTGTGCGATACGGTTCTTTTCAGAACCTGTATCTCAGCTTCACGTTAGTTGAGATAAACACATGGTGTTACCGCAAACCGAAACGATATCGATGTTCCACCATGCAAAGCCTCAAAACTTATATAAGAAGAAGAAGAAGAAGGAGAAGAAAAAAAAAAACGAACAAAAACAATAGGTGTCGCGCTGTAGCTCGAACACCTAATAAAGATTAAATTTTTTTTTGTACAAGACTTAATACCAAGAGATAAATACCAATGTTGGCTTCATTTAAATCTAAAATTGAAAGGTTTTCCATAAACAAAGTGAAAAGGGCAACCAATTATCAGATTTGATCCAGTGGATATATATTCTGTTTTCTTGTCAACAAAGGATCACGGTTGGTTCATTTACACTGAAGTCATTTCACTTGTTACATGTGTAAGACCATGTACACTCATTTCTAGATTGGTTACAAGTAGGTTAAACAGGTCAACAAAGTGGTTTCAATTGATTGTGGGGGAGGAAGTGGTAACACAAAAGTCAAGTCATGAAACCCAACAGACAGTTAAAATAAATATGTATTTCATTGCTTTATTACAATTTACAACACCCATACAACTCTTTGATTATTTCATTTTCAACAATTTATGTACAAAATGGCATTTGATCTTAGGTTGTAATTCTGTAGTATGGATGCAGCTACATACATTTGCCAATCATGTGTACAACCTAAAAATAAAAAAATCAATGTAGAATTTGTTTTCAAATGTTATACATTATTTTAAATTATTGCGAGTATAGGTGAAAACAAAGACAGTTTATAAGCATGTCACAATAAGGAGATGCTTGATTACAGTGTCACTATCATTGTCAATTTATCATTATATTTGTTATAAACTTAACCTGAAAGTGAAGTAATTATAAATAAAGATTAAATTTATTTTTGTACAAGACTTAATACCAAGAGATAAATACAATGTTGGTTTTATTTAAATCTAAAATTGAAAGGTATTTCCATAAACAAAGTGAAAAGGGCAACCAATTATCAGATTTGATCCAGTGGATATAATTACATTTAATTTTGTTTGAATTGGGAATTATTTATTTTTTGACAAAACTCTTCAGGGGGCAGTGGAAGATGGAAACACGGATGCAAGCTTTCTTCAACTTTATCATGTAGTAGTTATAAGCTTGTTTTCTAATGAAAGGCTAATTAGCTGAAGGAAAAGGGAAAAGGGGAAAATATTTATATGGTCTTCCATGCTTCAGTGTCTTCAGTAACCCCTAACTCCCCAAACAATTTAACCCACACTTCCTGCTCTTTGAATTTGCACAAGTTTAATCCAGTTACTATACATGTAGTCCCTTCTATCCTAAATCAACTTTGTGACTTTATGCCCATAATAACGTTGAATAAGTTGATCTGGCTACCACAACCCTGGCAAACTATTTTCATATGAGTGATTTTAATGTGATTTATCTTTCAGCATAGTTTTTGAAAAGCATGTGTTGGCTAGTGTCAATATTTAAAATAAAACATTGTGTTCCAAGTCAACTCTTAATTTCTAATTTACTGCTTAAATCTCACAATATTTCCAAGTTCAACAGCCAATATCTCAAGAACTAAATGACCTATTAGAAAAAAAACACAATTGAATTCCTTACATTAATAGCTTGGAATTCTTGTGAAATGAGTTACCATAAATGCTTCCCCAATGGTCAAATTAGTGGCACACAAGTAACGATTTTACAAATTTTAAAAGGTCATATCTCATAGATTCAATTTAATGTAAAAGTTGACAAAATAATAATTTTTTCATAATCATGAGGAGGTCATATATGACCTTCAAACCACCAAATCGTGACCTTTACTTCCTGTCCAAACAGGAAGTTCAAATTCAAAAATTCTAACACAAAATTGATATGTCTTTGAATATGAAATTAATATTGTAATTAAAAAAGATGATAAACCCTTGCACAATATGATATTGACATCATCGATGATAATTTGATTGAACCGAAGTTGACTTGAACACCGTGTTTGTTCTAACAAACACTAGCTCTAGTTAGGTGTTCGAGCGCGCAGCGAACACCTATTGTTTTGTACTGTTTTAAATTTTTACTTCCCCTCTTCTCAGTGGCGCTTGCCCCGTAACAAGGCATCCTTGCTGAGCATACAGCCTTCAAACTTAACACATAAACAGAACATATCAAGCAGACGAACCGTTTTCGTGACGTCATGATTACGTCATCAGGTGTCGAATTACGCTAAATCAAAGTTTAATATTTAAAAATCATATCTCATGAACCACAAAATATATTTTCACAATCTTTGCATCATCTGAAAGATCTTGAATTATGTAAATTTTCTTTTTTAGACGTGACCCCAATCGACCTTTCCTTCCGGTCAAAATTGAAGTTGAAAATTTCAAAATTTCAACAAATCATATCTCATGAACCATAGAAGATATTTTCACAATCTTTTATCATCTTAAAGATCTTGAACTATGTCACATTTCGTTTTCAGACTGACCCCAATCGACCTTTTCCCTTTCCCGGTCGAAACCGGAAGGTTAGAAACAATATGCTGAATTACTATTCCTGTATAGAATACGTAAACACAGAATACGTAAACACAGCAATATACGGAGATTAATATTACCTACAAAAACGTAACGGAATGAAATGAGTGTGGAAAATTTTCCATTTTTGTTTACATGATTTGGGTCACAAATGTTCCTTCCTCAAGTCATCACCTCCAATATAACAAACCTGAAGAATTTTTGGGAAAATGAGGGAAATTTACACCATTCTCATTCAATGCGGCATTGTACGGTACATGTCCCAGTGTAACATGAGTAGTGTGTTGTGTATAAAGCGTCAGTGAAATTTGTGTTTTGTTCAGACTGCTTCGCAGAATCGTGCTTTAAAATAGAACGGGTCAAACGGCAGTTACAAGGCTCAGACTGTCACAGCAGATGTTGTGCCTACAATATAAGACTTTCCAGTACATCTACAAAGGTAACTTTTCTTATAATTATGGTGATTTAGGTTTTGAAGGGTATTATTTTAATATTGCGTTAGTTTCATTTAATTTGGGACGATTGAGGGCGCATTTCATGATTTACGGTCCTCGGATGCTGATTATATGAGTGATGACGAAACAAGTAGTCCCAAAAAAATTTCTGAATGGGTATGATATTCTTTAATACTTCGATTGAAGGATGTTTATTACATCACACTAATTATTGTAACATTATTTAAAGCCAAAGCCAATGTGATTTTATATTCAATTAGATTTAACCTATAATTTAGTGCCGCGCATGGGTTTTTTACTTGTTTTGGAGTGAAGCGGCCGGGAGTTTTCCACGTCAGACGGTCACATTTCTGGTAGACAGCGTTAAGTGTAAACTTTTTGGGTTTTGTCATAACCTTTGAGTTAAATTTTCATCGGCTGGTGAGTAGATCATATATAGTAATAGTGTAAAATGGTAGGATTTATTGACATAAAACATGTAGGTTTCAGGCCGTGGCAATATTTAAAATTAAATATTTTCCTGTACATGTAACACAGTTACTGTTATGATGTATTTTAACACATGTATCTAATATAATTTTATGTATTGTGTTTACCAGGTTTTCTTTGGGTGCCAGAACAATATAAATGCCATATAAAAGCGTAGGTTAAACCTCAATTTTCTGTCTCATCAAGCTGTTTATTTTATCCATCTCTGGGTCATCTTACTACATAATTTTAAGATTAAATTAGTTTAGATACCTATACTTTACAGTGTCACATAAAGTAGGTGATGTATTATTTGTTTTCCATGTGCTGTTTCCCTTGTAGTGAGGAAATTAATCCTTAAAAACAAATATTTCACAAATTGGTTGTTGGAAGTATGCCGAGTTCCAGAATGAGGTTACTGATGGCTCATAATTCTACTTTGGCAATACATGATCTGTGTTTTTATTGAAAGAGATGTAAACAAGCATTTGAAATTGAAATCATTTATTTATTATCTTCCAGCGTAAGACGAAACGAAAACCACCAAAGTACAACATGACTCCCAAGATATGTGGTGAAGGAAGCCAACACACTAGAAGTTACCACTGCAGTGAAATACCCTGATGTGTCCATTATTCAGACAGAACAGTTGTACTTTTAACAAAATGGTCAGAGCACAGACCAGATTAGAAGTTTTTAAGATTGTCAACACTCAGCGTTGCACCTTTGGTAAAAATTATTCTGAGACACCCAAGCATATTTTTTTTGTAAATTTAATTTTGTTTAAAATGTGGCTTGAATTTGAAATCGGGTGAAAAGGTTTTCAAACGCAGTTTAAATACAAAATGAATTACTTTTGATTTTGAGGCAAGAGATCCAGATTGTGCAAATGGAATAATGTGTATAAATTTTTAATCGAAAAGCATCAATGAACTTCCACAATGATTGTTTAATAACCAAAAAGAGTCTAGAAAAAGAGTCTAGAACAACAAAATGGTAAATATTGTTTTCCCAAATTGTTGGGTGTTTACTTTTAAATATTGGTTTTGGTTAGCCGGTTAGCAAATTTCTAAATGGTCAGTGAATTTTGTTTCATTTAATTTATGTAATAACCAAATTATATGTTTCATTTTCATTAATAAATAAATAAATTAAAAGATTAAGGCCTACACGTTTTTAAACATTATTCTGGTACAGAACCTTAAAACTTAACACATAACCTTAACATGTAGTTGTATCCTCGGTTGTGACGTCATGGTTAAGGCATCAGATATCGAATTACACTAAATCAAAGTTTAATATTTCAAAATATCATATCTCATGAACCACTCTTCTCGATGAGACTTATTGAACAAAAACAGTTCCAAAATTCAGCCTTCAAATTTAACACATACTTATACCATAACATGTAGTTGTCAATATATTTATGACATATAGTTTCAGGTAAAGTTTGGGTGTCATGTTGACGTCATCAGATAGCGAATACACTAAAATCTAATATTTCCAAAATCATATCTCATGAACCACAAAAGATATTTACACAATCTTGCATCATCTTACAGCTATTGAATTATGTGACATTTCATACAGACATGATCCAATCAGACTTCTCTTCCAGTCGAACCGGATATGGTATATGCCTTCAGTGGACGAAATTACTATTGATATGACCTTTAAAATATGACTGATGACGTCATCACCTATCATCTTTTGGCACACATAATCTCAAAAGTCATAGGAAATTTGAATATGACTTATGGAATAAAGTGATAGTGACATCTATATTCTCAAAATGTTTGATAACATCATTAAAGTTCAGAGCGACCCTAGTGGCATTTTAAAAGGGCTTATTTTCCAATCTCAGAAATTGAACCAAAGCAAGTACTAACGTTATTTTTTCATAATCATGAGGAAGTTCATTGTGTCATATAACTATGACCTTCAAACCACCTATTCAGACCTTTACTTCCTGTCCAAACAGGAATACCAAATTCAACACCCTAACGCAAAATTGATATGCTCTTGAATATGAAATTGATATTGTTATTATAAAAGATGCCAAACACCTTGCAAAATATGATATTGACATCATCAATGATAATTTGATTGAACCGGAAGAGACTCGAATCCGTGTGTTTGTCTTAACAAACACTAAGTTTCTAGTTCTTCTTCTTCTTCTTCTCCCAATAACTGTCCGCTGGTAACAAACACACACTTGCAAACTTCACATGAACTTGAAACTTGGCATGTACTTAGAACTGAACAAGTAGATGAAACTCGAGTTGTGAGTGACCCGATCGGACTCCATTTCCTGTCCAAACCGAAGTCAAAAATAACATTTAAAAAATCATATATCAACAACCACAAGAGGTAAATGGAAATTTTGTACCATTGTACAGATCGTTAATAATTGTCAAAAAATATGCATAAAAGTTGACCCCACTTTGACCTTCATTTCCTGTCCAAATGGAAGTCAAGTTTAATATTAAAAATAATATCTCAACAACCACACAAGAGGTAAATTCACAATTTTGTAAAACATTATACGTATTGTGTTGTCGAAAGTCAAAAAGTTGACCTCACTTTGACCTTACTTCCTGTCCAAACCGGAAGTCAAAGTTTATCATTAAAAAAATAATATCTCAACAACCACAAGAGGTACCACAATTTTTGTACCATTATAAGATTGTTAATTGTCGAAAATATTTATTATCAGCAGACCTATTTGATCCCTACTTCCTGTCCAAACCGGAAGTCAAAAGTTTAACATTTAAAAAATCATATCTCAACAAACCATAAGAGAGGTAAATTCGAAATTTTTGCACCATTGTACAGATCGTTAATTGTCGAAAATATTTACAAAAAGGCACTCTAATTTGACCTTTTAATTCATGTCCAAACCGGAAGTCAAACTTTAACATTTAAAAAACTGATCTCAACAACCACAACAGGTAACGGCACAATTTTTGTACCATTATATGATTGTTATTAATTGTCGAAAATATAATAATAAAGCAGACCTAAACTTGACCTTACTTTCCTGTCCAAACCGGAAGTCAAATTTTAATATTTTAAAAAATCATATCTCAACAACCACAAGAGGTACCACAAATTTTGCACCATTATACAGATTGTTAATTGTCGAAAAATATTTACACAAGGTGACCCAATTTGACCTTACTTCCTGTCCAAACCGAAGCCAAAGTTTAATATTTAAAAAAATCATTAACAACCACAAGAGGTAAATTCACAAATTTTGTACCATTATACAGATCGGTAATTGTCAAAAATATTTACACAAAAGGTGACCCCTAATTTCACCTTTACTTCTGTCCAAACCGGAAGTCAAAGTTTAATATTTAAATAAAATTATATCTCAACAACCACAAGAGGTGTCTATTCACTTAAATTTGTACCATTGTAAGATCGTTAATTGTCAAAAATATTTACAAACAGATGACCCCACTTTGACCTTATCTCTGTCCAAACTGGAAGTCAGAGTTTAATATTAAAAATAATAATATAAAGTTTCTTTAAAAACATTCGACGTCATCATCACTGCGTTCTGACAAAACTCGAACACCTATGTGTTTGTATTATCACAAACACTGCCGTCTAGTTTACTTTCTTCTTCTTCTCCCCGACGTATGTCCACAAAAACACATACTTGCAAACCTTCACATGAACTTGAAACTTGGCATGTACTTTAGAACTCAGTCAGTAGATGAGAATTGAGTTGTGAGTGACCCCATCGGTCCATACTTCCTGTCCAAACTGGAAGTCAAAGCTTAACATTTAAAAAAATCATGTCTCTAACAACCACAAGAGGTAAATTCAGAGTTTTTGCACCATTGTAAAGATTGTTAATTGTCGAAAATATTTTTAAAACATGACCCCATTTGACCTTTACTTCCTGGTCTCAAACTGGAAGTCAAAGTTTATTATTAAAACTATCATATCTCAACAACCACAAGAGGTAAATTCACAATTTTGTACCATTGTACAGATCGTTAATTATCAACAAATATTTACAAAAGATGGACCCCACTTTGACCTTACTTCCTGTCCAAACCGGAAGTCGCGGTTTAATATTGAAAAAAATCATATCTCAACAACCACTGAGGTAAATTCAATAATTTTCAGAAATTATTGTACAGATCACACTGTCAAAAATATTTACAAAAAGATGACCCCACTTGACCTTACTTCCTGTCCACAAACCGTGGAAGTCAAAGTTTAATATTTAAAAAAATAATATCTCAACAACCACAAGAGGTAACCACAATTTTTGGTAACTATTATACAGACCGTTACTTGTCGAAAATATTTTCAAAAAGTCATCCTCACTTGACCTTACTTTCTGTCCATAAACCGAAAAGTCAAAATTTAATATTTAAAAAATAATATCTCAACAACTATTGGCAAGAGGTAATTCACACTTTTGTACCATTATACAGATTGTTAATTGTCGAAAATATTTACATAGCAAAGGTGACCCTAATTGGACCTTACTTCCGTCCAAACCGGAAGTCAAAGTTTAAGGTTTAAAAAATATATCTCAACAACCACAAGAGGTAAATTGACATTTTTATAATTGTACAGATCGTTAATTGTTTAGGCAAAAATATTTACAAAAGGTGGTGACTTACTTGACCTTAATTCATGTCCAAAACTGAAGTAAAAATTTTAATATTAAAAAATCATATCTCAACAACCACAACAGGTACCACACTTGTGCACCATTATACAGATTGTTAATTGTCGAAAAATATTTACACAAGCAGGACCCCATTCTGACCTTACTTCCTGTCTCAAAACCAGAAGTCAAAATTTAATACAAAAATCATATCTCAACAACTGGGGTGAGGTAAATTCACAAATTTTGTATCATTATACAGATCGGTAATTGTCAAAAAATATTTACAAAAGGTGACCCTAATTTCACCTCATTTCCTGTCCAAACTGGGAAGTCAAAGTTTAATATTTTAAAACAATCATATATCAACAAACCACAAGAGGTGTACCACAATTTTTGTACCATTGTACACTGTTAATTGTCAAAAAATACACAAACAGATGACCCCACTTGACCTTGCTGTCCTGTCCAAACCGGAAGTCAGAGCTTAATATTTAAAAATAATAAAAGCAACCACAAGAGGTAAATTATTCTTTTAAACATTCTACAGATCGTCATCATCGCCCCGACAAAACTTCTAAACGAAGTTGACTCATGTTTGACCTTACATATCACAAACACCTAGAGTTTGTGTCGAGACAAACTCTGAATTTCTACTTTCTTCTTCTTCTTCTTCTTCTCCCGACGTAACTGTCCAATAACAAACACATATTTGCAAACTTCACATGAACTTGAATCTTGGCATGTACTTAGAACTTAACAAGTAGATGAAACACGAGCTGTGAGTGAATCTCACTTGATTCCATTACTCCTGTCCAAACCGGAAGTCAAAGTTTAACATTTAAAAAAATCATGACCTAAATAACCACAAGAGGTAAATTCAGAGTTTATGTATCATTGTAAAGATTGTTAATTGGTCAAAAATATTTTTTAAACATGACCCCTAACTGACCTTTTACTTCCTGTCCAAAACTGAAGTCAAAGTTTATTATTTAAAACTATCATATCTCAACAAATCACAAGAGGTAATTCCACAATTTTTGTACCATTGTACAGATCGTTAATTGTCAAAAATATTTACAAAAGATGACCCTACTTGACCTTATTTCCTGTCCAAACTGGAAGTCAAAGTGTAATATTGAAAAAAAAATTATATCTCAACAACCACTAGAGGTAAATTGCCATTATTTTGTACCATTGTACAGAGATCGTTAATTGTCACAAAATATTTACACAAAGATGACCCCACTTTGACCTTACTTCCTGTCCAAACACCTAGAGTTTGTGTCGAAAGTCAAAGTCTGAATCTCACTTTAAAAAATAACTATCCGGTAACAACCACATAGAGGTAAACTTCACATGATTTTAAAAATTTATTATACTTAGAACTTATATTGTCGATGAAAGCTAAAAGTTGTGAGTGACCCCAATTTCAGACCTTACTTCAACCAAACCGGAAGTCAAAGCTTAATATTTAAAAATAATATCTCAACAACCACAAGAGGTAATTCACAATTTTTGTACCATTATTATACAGATTGTTAATTGTCGGTACGCTTACAACAGGTGACCCCAATTTGACCTCATTTCAACCAAACTGAAAGTCAAAAGTTTAACATTTAAAAACTCATATCTCAACAACCACAAGAGGTAAATTCGGAATTTTGAAAATTATTGTACAGATCGTTAATTGTCGAAAGTATTTACAAAAGCAGACCCCAATTTGACCTTAATTCATGTCCAAACTGGAAGTCAAATTTTAATATTTAAAAATCATATCTCAACAACCACAACAGGGTTCTATTAAATTTTTAAATTATTATACAGATTGTTAATTGTCGAAAAATATTTACAATAAAGAAAACTTACTTGACCTCATTTCCTGTCCAAACCGGAAAGTCAAAATTTAATATTTAAAAAATCATATCTCAACAACCACAAGAGAGGTAGGAATTCACAAATTTTGTACCATTAGCTAGATCGGTACTTGTCAGAACAACATGCATGTGACCTTATTTCACCTTACTTCCTGTCCAAACTGGAAGTCAAAAGCTTATTATTTAAAAATTACATCTCAACAACCACGTGAGGTAAATTGGCAATTTTAAAAATTATTGTACAGACTGTGCCATCATCAAAAAATATTTACAAACAGATGACCCCAACTTGACCTTACTTCCTGTCCAAACCGGAAGTCAAATTTAATATTTAAAAATCATATCTCAACAACCACAAGGGTAAATTCACATTTTTGCAGCATTGTATTGATTGTTAATTGTCGAAAAATATTTACAAAAGGTGACCCAATTTGACCTTGACTCCTGTCCAAACTCGAAGTCAAAGTTTAATATTTAAAAAATCATTCTCAACAACAAAGAGGTAATCACAATTTTGACCATTCTACAGATCACATTTCAAAATATTTACAAAAAAGTACCAAATCTCTGACCTTACTTCCTGTCCAAACCAAAGTCAAGAGTTTAATATTTAAAAATCATATTTCAACAACCACAAGGGTAAATTCAAAATTTTTGTACCATTGTACTGATCGTTAATTGTCAAAAAAATATTTACAAAAGGTGACCCCAATTTGACCTTTGATCTCCTGAACACCTAGAGTTTGTGTCAAGACAAACTCGAATCTCTAGTTATTATTATTTTATTATTGATGCGTGTGCATCGAAAACAAACTGCATGCAATGCGTATTTTCTGACTTACTAAAAGTACATCACATTTTCTTACTTTTTATAATTAAAACATAATAACCCAAAAATCCCCACCCCATTTTAACCCTTTTCCTTTTCGACTTAAAAAAAAATACAATCTGAGTTTATGAAAAAGGAGAGGAATCTGCAGACATAATGAGCCGGACATAATGAGCCGGACGTAATGAGCCCGACATAATGGGCCGACATAATGGGCCAGACATAATGAGCCAGACATAATGGGCCAAAACCTGCTGACATAAGCCAGCAGACATGATGGTCTGGAACAAACTTAGCGTGGTCTGTTTTTGATACTACGGCACTACTAGGCTATTCTGACTGGCGCGGACGCCAACAGTTTTCGAAATTCAACCCAAGTTCGTATTGTCTGTGCAGTGAATATATACTACGTCAGCACACATGCAATGAACGGACATTGTGCTGTTCCAAGTTGGGAGATACTGCCACGTTGTTCGTAGACCAAGTTGGTGAGACACTGAGTAGTTGGGCATTTGCAACATAATTTGAGCAGAATTTTGAGTTTAGGCCATATCACATTTTTCGAAGGGAAATTTGGTTGAATTTTGTCTGTGGAGTATCCCATATCATGGCATTGCAGCCATGATAAATTATAAAGATCGATCAGTATACATGTACATGAAATGAGCATTTTGTGTGGAACCCATGGTGTTCGATATAGCGTCGTTCCACGGTAACAGTGGTAAATTGTTTCAAAGGTGGAAGGAGGGGGATGATTCAGCATTTCCAATTCCATTGAGTAAATATAAATTAGTTTAAATTGTTAACTTGTATCCATCCGTTAACCCAGAATCATACCGATGTTTAAAGACGGGTTTTCGCAAAAAGTAAATATTCACATAACTGTAATACAAGTGTTTGCAGATGTTGCTGATTTTGAATAGACAGTCGTTGTTGAGGAAACATGATCAGTAGTGACATCTCGCCCGGCCCGCCTACAATGACGATGCACATCCTCCTGAAGGTTTTCTTCACAGTTTCCAGACGCTGCTCTTACAGATGAAGGAGAGGAAGACGAGGAGACCCTGGCAGGAGTTGAGAATGATGAAGATGTACCAGAGAGCAACGGCGTCACTGAAGGCTGCTGCAAACCAAAGATCCAGGAAAAACCCATCAGACTGGAAATCTGTCGGATGAAATCAAAATCTGTGAAAGGATGACGACAGCTAAATGTGCATTTATCCAAACCGAGTGTATACGTTTCGTTTGCGTTACGCTTACTCACGCGCATACCGGTAGTTGCTATTTTCTTCATGCTGACTATAATCATTATGATTGATCTTTACCCCAAAAAAATTAGTTTTAGGAACTGCGTTGGTATTTAAATCCGTATGTATGTATAGTTTTCAAGAAATACATGTACTGTATATAATAAAACTAACATGTACAGATTGGGAATTAATTACTGAATAATGATTGAATTCATGTACACGCTGCAAACGTAAACTTTGTTTATGTATTACTCATGCTATGCCTTTGAGAAACATTGACCTTTTCTTCTTAACTGGACAGTTTTGTTTATCTATTTTTGTTTCGGTGGCACGGTCGGGATTAAAGGGGAATTCACAGTTAATTCCTTTGACGGCCCCACCCCAGTTTCCCAACGTTCATAGCTTTTCACTGCCAATCCACAATATAAGAGTGTCTTGATTCAGAGAGAGTAAGCATAGTTTATAGATAAAGACTGTTTGCGTGACACCTACTCTTTTGAGTAGTATTAGTTCTAAAAGAACTAGCGGTTACAACATCTGGCGTTTCGATCAGTATGCTCTGATCGTCTAATGAGATTGCTGGCCTTGGGTGCCAGCAGTTGGATGTCAACATTACCAAGGTAGCATCCTTTTTCAGATCTTGAGGACTTACCTTTATGAAATGATCAGTTCTTCTTTTCCTTGCTGCATCGTAGATTTATCCCTCCGTACCATTTTTGTGTTCTTGTTTGTTTCCGTATCCGTGGACAGTGAACGAAAACAGGACAATATTGACAGATATAACCATCCCAATCGGAACCCAACGACAAGAATGTTGACATAACCATTCCCGATCCAACAGACATTCGTTGCCGTACCACAGTGGGATATCAGTACAGTTACAGAGGTGTAGGATTAAACATGGAATGACGATGAGAAAGGGATGCCCTAAGCCAATGACACGGTTGCCAAGGATACACTCCCATTGTTTTGTCGGAATGTTGATTGAGTCGCAAATGTTCGGTGAGATTAAAGCAAGAACCCCAGTCCACATAACGTTGACAATCAGACAGTAGTGTGACGAAACAGCTACAATAGTACAGATCGTTGATGTATAGTTGCCACGCTACTTAGTAGGAGGAGAGCTGTGCCATAAACAGGGTTGCGTAAAGTTCATGATGGGACGCTGGTGCGGTTTCTGAGCTCTTGAAGATGCAGTAGGTTAGGAAAGTATGATTGCAGCTAGCATTGATAAGATGCTTCCGATGAGACTGAGAATCCTGTTTGGTGAATATTGAAAGAAGTGACGACTTTAGTGATGTTTCGAGTCCGTTCTTCTATTGAAAGAACAGACTTGGATTTGTCCACCCATGTTTCTATATACTGGTCTCGGAAAACGTCACCAGTCGGAATGTACATGAGAGTTTCATTGTTATCGTTCGTTTGAAATAATGAACTGTTGAACGTTTCGAGTAAGCAGGAAAGATCAGGATTTTGGCATAACTGAAGATCATAAAACCATTCAAATTCACTGGATATCTTGCTTTGGATGAGTATGTTTCGTTGGATAGTCTGGTTTGTAGCATACCAAGAATTTGACTCATTCACGTAAACCAACCCCGTGTCATTGTTGTAGAAGTGGTTCATTAATCCATCTCCGTTACATTTACTGGCGATAAATTTACATTATGATAAATTATTTCACAGCAACAATCTGTACATGACATCATATGGACAAATTGTCATCCCTGCAGTCCTGTGTAAGCTAAGATAGAACTCCTGAAATGTTTCCCAATTTGATTGGACCATGAATGGATGAAGTACCTTCTGCTCATTTGTGGAACAGTTGGTCGTTAGATTGTAGGAGTAATTGTTGAAGGTTCAAATTGACGTTGATCAACTCTCATAAGTTCAAGGCAGCCCTTAATGGCTTCTTCCGTCCCATTCTCTGAAGGCTCCAATGTGCAGACAGTGACATGCATATAAATCATCATATTCAATCCGTGCTGAGCATTCTTTATTTTTGAATGCACCGATCGCCTTCTAAGACATACCCTTCAATGCAAGACAGCTTTGACATGACGAAAGAAACGGATCGTATACCTCATTAAATGAACACGTCACATGTTCTTGAACGACCACTTCCTGCTGCCTAACAACTTTGACGTTACCCCAGATCGGAAGTCAAGAATGATCGAGATCGGCGGTATATAATATTTTGGTGCGGCTGCACCACCAGGGGCCGGTAGGACGTCTTACATCCATTGTAGAAATAGAAGGTGTCTGGAGCAGTTGGTTTTGTTTTTGAGTTCATTGTTACAGGCGGCAATGAGGATTTCTGTTGTCGATAAACGTGAAGTCAGATAATTTGATCTGAATGAATGCTGTGCATGACCTGCAGGCCTCACTTAGTGGATGTCCTTTAGGGCAGGACTCTACAACACCGAGGTAGCACGCCGAAGGATTGAAGCAGTTGAGTCAGGAGATTTGGCTAGCACCATACACCCCAAACCGCCCTCTATAATATCCAGAGTGGCACGGAGGTGGAGTTTGATAGTAGACTAAGAGCCTGTGTGGTCACAAACTCATTCTCACATTCAACATTCACAGACCAAGACTCCAAGTCGATAAGTCTCTCCTCGACAGATGGCGCAATCACATTCTTATACGGAAGGTTATTCTTCACACCAGAGACGAGATGTGAGAATAAGTCCTTGTCGGCGACTTGTTCGCATAGAAACCATATGGTATCGTCGCGCACTGGCTGTCATCCGACAAGTAGTTATGACGTAGTACCCTTCATAGGATTGATTGTATCTTCAAAGTAACAGGTTAAATCTCCAAGCTGAAAAAGTGGGGGATAAATTTGTTAGAATAGAATTGGAATTCAAAAAATTTAAAACATTTTTAAAATAAATAAATAAAAATTTAATTGTACTTTGTGTAGAGATGATGATAATATCAACTTTCAGAGACAGGCTTACTTTTCCGGTCGTTAATGCATTCCCAACGTGATCACGTTTTGTCCAATCTGATTGTCTTAACTGTACTGGGCATTTATGAATGTAAAATTATGATCATTTGCGTGGGTTTGAGATTTTCAGCGTCCAATCAGCTCTTCTAAGAACACAACAACATGTTTTACAATGCATACCCGAATTTAAACTTACCACAACTTCTTCCAGATGGGATTTGGACGCTTCATCGGCAAGTGGTTGACAAGTTTCACTGTAGTCTTGACAACAGTCCTAAAGAAGGTGCATTCTGGATCACACTGACACAGGGTGTCAACAGCGGGGCGATTGATACCCTCATAGGGCTGAAAGTACAAAAATAAAAGGGGTGGGTAAATTCCCCATTTTTCCCGAAAGTTTTGAACCGGGGGAAAATTAAAAACAAAAAAAATTAATTTTTTTTTCCAACGGTTGAACAATAAAATTTTTCCCGTCCCTTTAACAAACACAAATTTAAATAATTTTAGGGTGCAATTTGCCGGTGGGGGCCCCCCTACCCGGCCCCCTTTTGTTAAGCCCCCCATTCAAAAACGAATTTTTTGTATAATTTTTTAGGGTTTTTAATTGTTTGCTTTCTTAATTTTTTTTTTGGGAAAGGAAAAAAATTTGCATTTTAAAAATTTTAAATTGGTTAGTATTTAAAAGGGTATTTTTGTTGTGGTATTTTTGTTGGCAAACCTTCTATAACAAATTTTTTAAAAAAACTTTTTAAATTTTTGGTTTTTTGTATTTTCCAAACGTGTGGAAAAAAACCTTTTTTTTGTATTGCCCGGAATTTTTAAAAAAAAATTGCTGGGGGTAAATTCCCATTCGTTATTTTAAAAGGAACCTAAAAAAAATTTCCCCGTTTTGTTTTTTTTTTTTGAGAAAACCCGTTGGGAAATTTTTTACCACCTAGTAGCTTATTCAGCAGCAATGGCGTTAAAGACAATGTCATTAAAAAAAATTTTTTTAAAAAAAACCAAAATTAAAAGAAGAGGAAATGTTTCAGAAACTTTTTTAGTTTGCGGGAAATATTACTTTATTTGAATGGGGGTTTTCCCTTTGGTACCTAACTGTTGTTTTCCAAGGGAATTTTGCAAGGCCAAAATTTTTTGGGTTTTCATGAAACGAATCATTTAATAAATGAACTAAAGTTTGTTGGCTTTTTTGATTTTCCCCCAAAATGCTTCAGGGGGGATTATTAATTAAAATAGTGTTGGGGTAGGGGTCGTGGTGGGTTCCAAAAACCGGCAAAAAAAAAAATTAAAGTTATGGTTTAAAATGTGAAATTTTTTGCGGGTTTTTACCGGGCCCCAAATTTTCTTTAATTTTGGCCAAACGCCACGGTTAATTTTGGTATTGGAAAATCATATCAAAATTTATTATTTTTTTAAAAAAATTTTGCCCCAAAGGTGAATTAAGGTTTATAAATGAAAAACAAATAAAAGCAAAATTTTGTTAAAAGAATAAAAATAATAAAAAAAATTATTTAATTTTTAAGAGTTAGTGAGGAGGCACAGGACGTTCCTGAATTTTTGAGGAAAGAGTGCCCCAAGGACCTATTTGATCTGAGGTTCATAGAGTTTTATGATAAAAAGATAATCCCGACGATACCTTTTGAAAACAATAACGTTGGGTTTTACAATATTGATTTCATGCCCACACAGGAGGGTTTTTAAAAGAGACCCTTATGTTATAGGGAGGAGGAAATTTGACGATATATTATCTTTTTTATATCTGATGTTTCTTTTTGAATGGGCTTACAAAATATCAACACTTAAGTTTTATTTAGATGTAAATATTCGACGTTGGTTTTTATTTGTACTTTTAGGAATGCATGGGCTCAAAAGGGGGTTTCAACAAAAAGGGAAACAATGTTAATGGCCCTCAAGGTCCCATTTATGCCCTGAGGAAAAAAAGCAATTAAAAGTATCATGCTGAAGGAACCCTTAATGTTGAACCCCACATTCTATTAAATAAAAAGGCACTGAAAGGGGATACAATTATCAGAGACGTTAGGGAATCAATTGCCATCATTTTCAAATCATGGGCCTTTTCCAATTTAAAAAAAACCAAAACTCATTTTTTAAATGAAGTTTTTGAAGTTGTTATTCTGTTTTGGGTTTATCCTTTGTAGTTTTGTATTTAAGTTATCTTTTTTATGTTCACCCCATGAGCACATTTGGGAGGAGGTCCCTTATAAATTTAAATTTTTTTTAAATTTTATTACCAAAGTGTAAAGTCAACAGTTCCATCACACGGAAAGGAAGTCCATGACCCAGGGTGAAATTTAAACCCGTACCTTTTTGGAGGTAGTAATTTGTCATAATGTTTTCTACTTAAAAACAAATCAAAAATGAAAACCGCAGAACGGTAATTTAGCATTAGTTTTCAAACGTTTTTCTTATAATAACTATATGAAAATGCTTAACCCAACCTGTTTCCCAACAAAAAAAAATTATCTTTTTGAGAAAACCCAAGATTAATTAAACAAAAAACATGGTTGATTGAAATAAGCAAGGTATCTCAAGTAGTTATTACCAGGATGAACACGGGTGTTTTTGCCCATCCGGGATCCCAGGACAAGTATGAATATTAAATTGTTTTAAATTTATGGGGAGAACCCATTTACCCTGGGGGGAGAGCAGCAATTTTTAAAGTGTCTTGCTCAGACAAAGCACCATGGTCGCGGTTGGGATTCACCCATTTCGACGATCAGCCATCAAACACAAATTGAGCAAAAACCCAAAGACCTGTGTTTTCCTTTTATAGTTAAAACAGAAAAATACCAGGCGACCCAAATGGGGGAATATGGGGAGGGAACCCAATATTTTTCCCAATCGGCCCCCAAATTTTTGAAGGGTGTCAGTCGAAAAATTAGTTTCCCCCCCCCGATGTCCATCCCTTCCAGTCCATGAATTTTTTTTTGGTATTCAAATTGTTTTAGGTTCCTCTCACTTGGTTTATTTCCCTTTGTTTTATATGTATTTTTCTAGGAGTTTGATACCCCCCGAATTTTATAAAGGAGCTTAGTAAAAATCATTTATTTTAGATTCCCGTTATTTATAGTATTTTTATAGATTGGTACGTATAAAAAATTTTAAACCAAATTAAAAAATTGTATATTTTGTTGAAAAATTTTCTTAATTTTTTTAAAAATATATTAAGAACACTGAGAAAAAATCAAAAAAATATTTGGGGGTTCAAAATGAAGGTTTTGCAAAATCAAAAAGGGGTAAACCCCTTTTTGATGATTAATTTTTTGGAAACAACGGGTTTGTTTTTGCAAAAATTTTTTATATAATGGGGTTTCATGGTCATGGACAAAATGCAGGTAGGATCGTATTTTTCACAACCTTGATTTAACTAAAAACGCAGCAGTAACCCAACAAAATTAAATAAAATCACATGCAGGGTTTGACCTGACACTGGTTCGGGGATGGTTGGGCCAATGTTTTAAAAAAGCAAAAAAAACAACGGTATAGTGCTTGTATCTTGGGCTACCAGTAACAAAATTTATAAGTGCAGAACCATACCAAGACAATTATTTAAATGCCTAAAACTATCTTTATTCGCAAATGTCACAATACAAAAAAATACAAAAAAACATAAATATCCACAATCACTACAAGAATTAAAAAATTTTCAGATATAGTTTAGAAATTTTTCGGGGGATAAACAATTTATTTAATTTTTCCCACACCGGGTGTATAACCCCGGGATACATGCTTCCGAGGGCTGTGAAAACCACAGGCGACCGGGTTTCCACGACCCCCGCTTACGGGAGACGTCGCACCTAGAAGCAGGAGGTCGTGGGGTTTAAAGAAATATGGTGCCGATCTTTACAGCCTTTTTCCATGCCACAACAAAGGATGTTTAGAAACCAAAAAAAAAGCCAACGGAGCAAACACTATGAAAATTCAAGAGTTTTCACTGAGATTCCAGATAAAGACCAAAAAACAGCCTAAAAAATTTTAAAACTTTCCAAACTACAATAGCATTTGAAACCACGCCGGTTAATCATCTGTACATGATATTGGGTAAGATAAAAAGTTCATTAATGGTTAAAAGGGAAAATTTTCAACATCAATGTTCTAATTACTGGACATTTTCAGAGGAGATTAGATAAAATTAACCAAAGGTTATAAAAAAAATTTTTCAGCCACCAAAAAGTTTAATTAGGAAAATAAAAAAAACTTTTGCTTTTTTAAATACTTTCTGGATTTAGACAAGGGGGCTTTAAAAGGAAAACCCGTCCAGCACCTGTATAAATGGAAATACCCAAAAGTTAAATGTCATAAACCCAGACCCCATTTGTTATCATTTAACGACAGGCCGGGTATTTTACAAATTTCCATCTTGAGAGAAGTGACTTTAATTTACCGTGTATCTCTAACCCCCAAAAATCCTTTTTTTATTAACATTCCTTGAGAGCTTCCGCCCAAAAAATTATGTAAATTGTCGAACCGCCCCGTTATCCGGCCAGCCTTCCCCAAAGGTTTTTTGTAGGGGGAAAAAACACGATGTGAACCGTTAAACTACCCCTCTGTCAGGGGGGAGGAATTTGCCAAGCTTTGGTTCAAGAGATGTGACCCGTTTTAAAAAATTGTGGGTGGCCGTTTCGCCCGGCGGAGGGCTCATCATGTTTTGGTTTACCATTTATATTATTCCCATCACCAAAGAGATCAATATTTTAAATAACGATGGACCAGGGGCCGCCAAAACAGGATGCGGGATACCGCCGGGCAGAAAGCGCGTTTTGTTTAAGGATGATACTTGTCACATCCACAATCAACACGTATTGTTTTTATTTATCCTTTGTACATTATTGGGTTATAAATTTTTTAAAAAGTTAAAATTTTCAAACTTAGAAAATTAATTTTACGGCACGCTGTCATGACAACAAAAAACACGGGCAAAAGGTTTAGTTTTGTTAACGGGGTATATTCAGGGCCCATTCATATTTTTTTATGAATTTTTTTTGTTTTTGATATTTTACCTTGTAATTTTTTTTTTCAAAATTTTAAAAAATTGTATGTAAAAAAAGTTGTTGAAGAAAACGTTTTAGAGGAAAATTTTTATATTTACAATATACACTTTTTTACCCATCGAAATTTACAGGGGAATGGTTTGGACATTAAAATTAAAAAAGCAAATTTATTTCAAGATTAATTGTTATTTTTTCCTTAAAAAAACTATATAAAAATTCCCTTATTACCAAAAAATTGTTTAGGATTAAAACAGCATTTTTTAGGGCCAATTTTAATAAGTGTGATTTTCAAAGAAAACACTACTTTAAAAAATTTTTTTTTGAAAACACAAAAAGTATTTAATAAGTATTTTTTTAAAAAACAAGAAAAAAATCATGAGATGATAAGTTTTTTTTTTACAAAATGAAAATTTATTTTTTACATCTAATAATATTTAAAAATAATAAATATGTATGAAGGTAAAAGCAGACAATCAAAAATTAAAACGAGCTAAAATTAAAATGAAAATGTGTTGGGATTATTTTTTTATATTATTATATTAAATATAATTACTTTAAAACAAACCCAAAATTAAATGATTAACAACAGAACAATGTAGCCCAATTAACAAAAAAGATGTTCTATTTAACCCAAATTAGCTCTCATTACCAACTGCAACAGTCTAATGATAATGAACTAGCAATGTCTCACCCAGTGGGAGAATATAAAAACCCCCCGAATTAACCACAACAGTAGTTCAATTAACCTCAAAAGGGGGCCCTACTGCCCCACTTGCACTGAGAGAAACCAACACAGGCATCAACGTTTTTCCGGTAAGCCAGAGAACTGGGGAAAAAAAAGGCAGCACCCCCCAAAATTGGGGGGTTGGGAAAACTAAGCACCTCTACTTTTTGGGAAAATAATGCACATTCTATCAAAGAACTATAACATTCTACCAACCAAAACAATCCCTGAAAAATTTAAAAATAAAAAAACTTTTTGAATTCCCCCATTCCGGTTTTTAATTGAACTACTTTTAGTTATAACCTTTCACGCCGGCGGCGTGCATGCAATGCCCGGTGATGTTGCCCGGGCCGTGCACGCGCCAAACCATTCAATGGACCGGTTCAGTTTTTCGGACCGTATGTCGGCTTAGCCGTCAAGTTTAGACGTGTCAACGATCATCGCTGAAAAAGCGTGGGGCCCCGTTGCCCAAAGGGCTTGTCGACAGAGGGGAATTGCCTGGACCCAAACATGTTTTTGGCTACCACAAGAAAAAAAAAGCAAAGGGCGGGCTCAGATGCACCACAGATCATCTAGAACTTTGTATGAATGCAAAAATATAATGGTTTTTCATTTCAACCCCGGGTTCTTTTTCAAAAAATGCATATTGGAACCAAAAGAAGGGGAAGTTTTTTTAGTTGGAAAGGGAAAACAAAAAAGAGGGGAAAGAAACACGTGGGATATGGGCCCCGGTATACGGCCCAGGTGTACGGGGTTAACCCCCTGTACTGGGGCCCGGGGCTGAAAATGGGGAATAGATGAAAACAAAAATCATCAAGATATATATGGTCTACTAAAAAGTCCTTATGTTAGCAATATTATTGTTGTTTTTTTTAACCCCCCAAATCATCCAAACAAGGGGTTTTTTAAAAAAGGGGAATTTTTTAGAAAATTTTTGTTTCGGTTGTTTTAATTGACAGTCGTTATTGAAGAGGCATGATCAATAGTGATTTTCATTTGCCGCCCGCCGATAGAAACGATGAAACATCTTTGTAAAGGTTTTCCACACTTTCCAGACGCTGCTCTTAAAGATGAAGGAGAGGAAGATGAGGAGACCCTGGCTGAGTTGAGAATGATGAAATGTACCGAGAGAACGCGTCACTGAAGGCTGCTGCGAAACCAAAGATCCAGGTAAACCCATCAGACTGGAAATCTGTTAGATTAAACAAAACTGTGTCAATCATGAAAGGATGACGACGGCTATAATGTGGCAAACTATATGCTTAAAGAAGGCACAACATTGGTAATTACCAGATTATTAAATTAACGAATTATTAATTCTAACAACTATGTGATGTAACACCTGTAGCTTTTGTAGCTAGGGCCACTTTTCAACTTGCAAGGATTCCTCAGACTCTTTGTGTATTAGGTAATTAAACAAATAATCTGTTTGTATGTGAGTCGTGCCAGCTGTTACATTGAGCCGCCGCACAACACAGCATATAGCCAAACAGAACGCATATAGATACAATCGGCGACCGAGTCACGGACTCATAGTGGGTATAAATGTAAACAAACCAAGCAAGACGCGCAGTGATGGAAAGCAAGCTTCTTCCGAGTGCTTCGCTACAAGCGCTACATAGATGTTGCATTTGTTGGTCGAACACGAGTTTAAGTTCTCTAAATCGATCGGAGATATTCCCAATTTTAATTTCTCAAACATTAGCACATTATCAATGCAAGGTTTTTATCCGAACTAGGCAAGGCTCGGCCACCACTATTTTGGGGCGATCTTGAATGTTTGTTCAACTTTATATAAAAAATACACTACAGACTTAAAAAATTCAATCTTGAAAACGTAACTACATTTTCCAGTCGGGCAAAGAACGTCAATGTCGCTTTGGGACCTTCGTATTTTAACGTTTTCGACTTAGTGTTCAACCGAGTTTAGGTCACTAAATGATCGATATCTTCAAACCGATCGCAGTTTAGTGGATGAAAATTACACATTAGATAGTTCATTAGTTATTCCTCACCTCAGTAAAGTATAAATTTTCTATCTGAATGATGTGGATTTAACAGACTTTTAACCTGCAGCTATCCAGAAATATTCAGCTATCAATGGGTCGTTGTTTTAAACCCTCCATGCAGCTCCTTATGTTTATACACAGCGCACCGTTGGTTTGTTGTTATTTTGTACCACTATACATACAGACCACTACTAGCTCGGAGTCGCCGATTGTCTATTAGTTTTTGTCACGCTTTACCTACACGCATAGTTGGCATTTTTCATTCACAGTTATTTAGTCATGTTCATGACTAATGAAACAGAATGAGAAAGTTGTTTACTAGTTGGTCCTGAAATGTATGCATTTACATTAGGATCCAGGTGGGGCTAAGGGGCTGTACCCCTCCAAAAAAATCGTAAAATAAAAGTTTAAAAAGGAGAGTAAAGAGAGACAGAGAGAGGGAGGGAGGGGAGAATGCACCCATTCCCACAGTGTGCTTTGTTTTTCTCTCCTTGATTATTTATTGTAATTTTGTAGTACTGAAAAATACTGATAGATACTGATTGTTACCACCATTACCAATTTGTACAACCTTTTAATAAGCAGATCTTGCAGACTTACCTTTATGTAAATGATCAGTTCTTCTTTGTTGCTGCTTCGTAGTTTATCCTTCCGTACCATTTTGTGTTCTTGTTTGTTTCATACCGTGGACAGTGAGAGAAAATAGACAATATTGACAGATATAACCATCCCAATCGGAACCCCAACCACAAGAATGTTGACATAACCATTCCCGATCCAACAGACATTCTCGTTGCCGTACCACAGTGGATATCAGTACAGTTACAGAGTGTAGGATTAAACATGGAATGACGATGAAAGGGATCCAAGAAATGACAAGGTTCAAAGATACACTAGAGATTTTGTCGGACTGTTGGTTTTGTCGCAAATGTTCGTTGAGTTAAAAGCAAGAACCCGTCCCTTACGTTTACAACAAGGTGACAAAGCTCAAAGTGACCCTTGGGTTG
>JAQQFT010000478.1:0-25698 GCA_029582265.1 Zoroaster sp. YZ-2022 | reverse complement strand
AAACCCCCAATCGTGAGTAGACACGGGTTTGTAGGCCAGGCGACCCTCATATCCAGACCACAATTTTACGCTCCACCTCCATCACGTCTTCTTGTCCGTGAAACCTTTGGTGTACACGCCGATGACCGTGCTGCTGCTCTCCGTAAAAAAGTTCTTCCCCTTCTCGAGTGTCATCCCACGGCGTCACTTTGGCGTGCTGCCCAGTTCATCTTTCATCGTAGCTGTGGCGATCGTCTCTCACGCTTGGTCAAATTACGTCCCAGCATTGAAGAAGAGCAGTCATAATTACTCAAACATCTTCAAGTATGAAGAGGAACAGAAGATACAATGTTGTTAGCTTTGTGTCTTGGAAACCATCCTGAGTTAATCTAAACCTGAAGAAAGTCTGTTTGATCGTGACGATATAGCCTTCCAACAAGACACATAAAATTATTGCTTCAGATCAGATGAGGATGTTATAGCTTGCGTATTCTCATAACGAATGAAGGGCAATATGAAATTAGCAACAAGTACCCATATGTTAACGCCAATTCCTTGATATCGAAAAAGTCAATGGAATCGGCTGAGTCCGTCAGCTGCTTCCACCGCGGCCAGTAGCCCTTCTGTATCCCCAGCCCCTCGCCTACGAAGCTGGAGTCACGGAGATCCAACCAATCCCGTCAGATCTGCACAAAAGTGTATGGACAATTATACATTGTTAGAGCAGGTCTGGTGGTAACGCCAATGTCAATCTCTTGAGTTGTGTGGTTCCGAGAAGAACCGGTGGAAATAACACATCGGTTCTTCCCAGAACCGCACAAGTCAAGAGAGTTTATTATATCAATATTACCGCAAACCTACCAATTAATTATCACTTTTCACCATGCAAACCTTTAAGTCTTATTTGACCTCATTTGACCATTATGTACATTTTCACATTTTACCCACAGTTATTTTTTTTAAACAGATTTACAAGGAATGTCCAATCTGAAAGGCTTCTAAATACCTTTTGAGAAATGGTTTATTAATCATTTGAATGCTAAATTTAACCATGTAAGTGGTCGAAATTACCTTAATTTGAATACAACCCTTATGAAATTATTCTTATTACCCAGCACTAATAATTGTGATAATTGTTCCCAATAAGCCAGTATACCAATAACCCAAGTCTGGATTTAATAATGATCAGAGGAAAACTTGAATTCGGTCAAAGTAGCTGCAAAACAACATTCCTCACCGCTTAGCCTTCGATGGCGCACATTTTTCGATAAATTGCCGAAGACGATCGTTGCGTTCACTTTCGGGGTAGTCTGCAGGATCAAAGAACAACCCGTCTTCTGTATCGGCTGCGTGTTCGAGTCTGCAAAACCGGCGCTGTGAAAGTGCATGGTTAACATTAACACGTCCACCCTAGTTACCGGAATGGTCGGGAACCCATGCTTCCTCTGATGGGCGGTCATTAGAAATGCAGGTTGTGACCAATGGGGATGATAGTGTTCGCCCCACCCCTGTCGCGCGACAGTAGCGGTCCGGCTTGACATGATGTTGTGGTTGTCGTATCTGCTGTCCACGCCTGGCGGGAAGATTATGATTTGCCTGCCTGGCAGCAGAACGGCCGGAGACCGGTATGCTGTTGAGATTGCCGGTTCGCTGGCTCTATGGTGGACGATTTTTGCCTGCATACCCTCTGTAGGCCGTCCGTGGTCACTGCGTACTTGCGGGGGAATCTTGCCTTCATGCTCACCGGCAGGACGGTCGCGGTCTGGTGACCACTTGAGCCGGATTTATCTTCTGGTGGTGGTGGAACAAGTCGGGCACACATGCTTCTGTTGGACGGTCAGGGAATGCATGTACCGGTAGATGATCGAGGCCCCGCATACCTGTCAGGACTTACGGGGTCACAATGCCATTTGGCAGACCATCTTTGTTGTATTTTGTCGAGGTCGGAATTGGTTGTCGAAGTTGGTCTGCACAAACGAACAAAACCAAGGAAGTTAGATGAAAAACAGATTATTTTTTTTCAAGGTATGTTTCCTTTGCAAACTGATTAATTTTGTTAACGTAGGCATATTTAATTAAAATGACAAAATTTGTTGATTAACAATACAAAACTACAACGAAGTTTTGAAAGTCTTCCAGTAATGGCTCCAATTGAACTTCCTTATCTGAATCAGAGACACTCTCTATGTTTCCGCTCCATCCTGATCTTTAAGATAAGGTCGAATCTGGAGAATAAACATCATTGTCAAATCAAACTGTACGTATCTGTCCCCAACGTTTGTAATGTAAGCACATCAAAATACCAGGGTAGGGAACTCGCCCATTAATTGGTAGTAAAGTAATATAAACGAGTGTGAAAACACATGTACACTGTGAATACAATTTACTTAATTTTTTTTAGTTTCTGTAATTGTCTCAAGATTTTTGTCACATGGTTATTGGGTCGTCATGTACTGTGCCACGTTATTCCAAAATCGCTGTAAATTGAAAGACAGGACGTAGGGTTTGCAACCGTCTTTGCAAGTTCCACTGCCATAACAATGCGCACTCAGAACATTAAAACTTGACAATCAAAACTAACATTTTGTCATGATTCTAATAATAATAAATAATAATAATAATGACACTTTATATTGCGCCGAGAATCGCTGCTTGACGCTCGCGGCCTATGAACATTATTATCCCTGTCATCGGGCCATGTTATATCATTCCTGAATCATCTCAACTTCCCTGGGGAGCAGGCAGCCCATGCTGCCAAATGTGTAGCGTACCGCTTAATCAAACACACCACCATCTCTGCCCTCAATGGTCCCAGTAATTTACATCTCTAATCATACGGCCAGGACTCGAACCCACATTCTGACGAGAGACTCGGCTATCAGAACACAACCGCACAACTGCTCGGCCATAGCATGAGACCGGCAAAGCAGTTATGCTCAGTAGTTGGTTCTAACATAACTGCCAATAGTTCCACCATCAATGACTAGACAGGGTTCCAAAATACAGTCAAACCAGAGCTTACCCCACTGTTTGGGATGGACAGTAAGTGTTGTGCAAAACAATCCGGCACAAGACCTATCTATACGCAACAATTAACGGAAGATGTAACCTTTGACCCGTACGTCAATTTCAACCTCTAGTTTTAAAGAAATATATTGTACAACCGGAAAATTTCAGTACAATAGGGGCTCACGTTTTGGAAACACAACGAAAAATCTGTTTATATTATGTTTATAAAAAGCTCAACGTAACAATTCCTGTTTAAAATTAAAGCACTCAGACGCAAATAATTTGGTGATTACGATATACACGGGGACCAACTCTTTACAAAAAAAAAATTTTTAGATCATAATTGTTAATTTCATAATCTGGTAATTACCAATGTTGTACTCACATTCACACACACGTACATGATTACAAGTTCATTCACCACATATATTGATGATTAATAATGTTCGTAACTCATATTATTTTAAAGAGGTGACATGAGTCAGGCCCAATCATTCCTGGTGTATTGGTGACTGTTGAACAGGGCCTTAAGAACAAAAGGCATGACCTGGTAGAGGCCAAACGTCGAATTGCCGACTGAATCTGGTATGATTAAAAACTTAAAAATAGAGCTCGAGTGTTTGTTGGAACAACACATGGTGTTCGTGTGAACTTCCGGTTTCAATCAAATTATCATGTTAATACTAT
The DNA here is from genome assembly GCA_029582265.1 of Zoroaster sp. YZ-2022. Lineage (NCBI taxonomy): Eukaryota > Metazoa > Echinodermata > Asteroidea > Forcipulatida > Zoroasteridae > Zoroaster > Zoroaster sp. YZ-2022. The sequence goes on along the minus strand of JAQQFT010000478.1, from coordinate 22,023 downwards.
ATTTGCAAAGGTGATTATCTTTTATATTATATTCAAAAGACACATCAATTTTGCGTTATGTGTTGAATTTGAACTTCCTTACGAGGACCGGAAGTAAAGGTCGATCAGGTGATTTGAAGGTCATATCACATTAATAATAAAACTTGATCATGATCATGAAAATAACATTAGTACCTGCCGGTTAACCCTGATTGGTATCCCTTTAAACCGTTGCTGTGGGCGCTTGATGACGTCATCAAACATATTTTTGAAAAGATAAAATAGTCACTAGTCTGTGTACGACATGCCACACAATTCAAGATTCGTAAGATGATGCACAAGATTGTGGTATATCTTTGTATTCATCAGATACGATTTTTGAAATATTAAAAATTTGACGGTTTAATTCGGATATCTGATGACGTCACCATGATGTCGTACAACTACATGTTGGTGATCTACATGTGTCGTTTGAAGGCTGATCTGTGAACTTACAACTGTTTTTGTCTGATAAGTTTCACGGAGGAAGAACACCTAAAACACATACAAACAGAACACCTTCAAAATCGCTGATGGGGGAAGGGTAGGTTAGAAATTGTTAGAAGATAAGAAAATTTAATCGAAAAAATCATTGAACGAGAGGGAAGGGGTACTAGGCGTTAGAAATTTCGAAACAACTGAGCACAACTACAACTACAAGCTTGCTTCTATGGCTTGATGTGGTGGTTTATTTGTCGACCGGGAGTCTCTTTTACCGACCGAAAATCTAATGTATTATCGATCGGTAACATTACAGCGGTTTGGTCACACCTACGAGCTTGCTTGGGTTCACATGCAGTGAGGCATACACCCCTTATCCTCACTGACAATAGCTGTAGTTTGACTTCGTGTTTCATTTATTTATTGACCCCAAATGATTGAAATTAACGAGATATTTAATTAATTAAATGATGCCGTTACTATTTCAGGAACATGACGCTGCTCAGATGAAGGCCTTTTATATTATTTGTGCATAATGAAATTTCAGTGACATGCATGTGACAACACAGCACACGAACGTTTACGTGAAATTTACACGACATGCGCTCAAATCTGGGAAATCCCTAGTCTGCTTACAGTACCGTCCCTTTGGCATCAGAGTGCAAAGAGTAACGTGAGTCTGGTACAACAGACTAGGTGAAGTCCCACTATGGAAACATAAGAAAGGTCAATAATACGTCAACAAATTACCAAACATTTTATTAGCCTTACACACAGAACATTAGTATCGGATTTAGGTGCACTTCGGTGCGGCGGGAGAAAAATTACTGTGCAATCATTAATTACAGATTATTGTGTTTACTTCCTGCTTATTTGTATTCTGACAACCCATGAATACCTTATCAAAATTCTGTAAATCACAAAGCCACACCAAGTTCCCTATTACAAAAAAATAAAAATAAAATACATAAAAACCATGACACCACATGTAAACACAGCTTGCATAACAAGTCATCTCGACGCATCCGGTACATTGTGCACTACTTCCACGCACGCGAGTCGAGGCTCAGACATGCCGGGTCGTCATACAAACTCGTTCTATATTATGTACATTGTAAACACACAGAAAAAATCACATGGTAACGGACGCGAGAACACACGAATAGCCATTTCCAAATTATTTGAAAACAACCCATAGCTGCATTTTTACCGTAAACCCCTTACAATGACATCAATTACTGTGAAAAAGAACCATACCGAAACCTAGATTTTACTGTTGCATTGAAGTTGTTCGTCGAGCGGTCTAGCTTACCGGACCCAAGTTCACAGCGGAGAATGGGTTCGAATCCCGGTCGTGACACTGTGTCCTTGTTAAAGACACTTAACCATAATTGCTTCTTCCACCAGGGTTAAATACCGGTACCTGTGAGGGCAGAGTTGGTTGATTAGCCCTATATGCGCTGTAATGGCAGCACTGAGCTGCATAATTCCCCATGGAGCTGGAGATGGTTTAGAATGATTTATGAGCCTTTATGAGCAGGGTAATATACGCGCCTTGAGCACCACTCAGTTGGTGGATACGCGCTATATAGTCCACACATTATTATTATTATTATTATTATTATTATTATTATTATTATTACGTATATTTACTGGCTGGAAAAAAAAAAGAGTGAGTCACTGCACCGACTTTGAAGAAAAGTATACTTGAAACCGAAACTTGTTTTGGCCTTTTAGACAGAACCTTCCAGTTTAACCAGTTTATTAACATTAGTTTACACCAGATATTGGGCGTCTATTGGGAATAGTGTATACCTGGTGTATTATCAGCATAGAATGGCCACGGTGTTCACTCTCTATTTGGTGCACCAGATCGTATGATGAAACAGTCTTGAATTATTTATGTTTTGGGGCATCATTTAAATAACAAAATGAAACTACCAGTGTATGTTGTACATAAGGTTAACCTCTACACCCTCAGTCTGTCTCCATCAACACAGCACATCTTCCGTCGAAGGTCTACCAAGGTTCAGTCTAATATCCCAAACTTCGCTGTTCTTCCACACGAACAAAGACAAGAGACCCGCATCACATCAGGCACACGGACGCAGATGCAAACGTGGAGATGACGTCTCCCTCACATGTGGCCTGTTCCTCCCTGGATGCCCCTCACCAGAATTTGATCTCTCAGAACAAGATAATGTCAGCAAAAGTGACTGTGCTTCAAGTGCTCCATGAAAATCCTGGTGCCCCCTGGGACAACTCTATAACACTGCTGCACGGACATGATTTCAAACATCTATTTCAAACCACTGGTTCTTCCTCAGAACCAACAAATTAACAACTCGTTTAATAGATATATTACTGAACCAATACCAGTCATCAGTTATCATTAATAATAATAAGCGGTTTTACATAGCCAATTCCATCTAGATCGAGACATCTTTTAGTAAGCGGTTCTGAGTATATGCCAATTCTATCTAGATCGAGAACAAGCGAGATAACCGATCGATGTTTACATTGAGGGCGCACAACCACCGGGACATCTAAATCGGGCGAAATTGCGATTCGGCGAACTGCGTAAAATTATTCTTACTTCAGGGTGAACACTGATGGTCGTTTTCTTTGTCACAATGATAAACGTACAGTGTAACAGAATGACTTGTCAGACCCTTTAGGAATGAAGGAGCAAACCAAATTAGAACTTTTAATTGTTATCATAACTTAATCGGTGTACAGAGTAAACCCTCTCTAACCTCTCTTAAAAGATGAATATATCGTCATTGTATTATTTTTCAGAAACAAAACGAACGTAGGCCTTTATTTCAATTCCCACCTTTTTGTTTTCAAAATTTCCACAATTTGCCGTCGGTACCGTTTTAGAAAATGTTCCTAAATTGTTCAAGCCCTCAGTTTGGTCTAATTGTGCAAATAATATGGTACGGTTACTCAATTTCTCTTAACAACAATACAGATTGGTCTAAAATGATTATTGTGAATATCCTGCGTAAAAGTTAATCTAAAATCTGCTGAGGTAGGTGTGGTTGTGATGGGAAGTGATGCTCACAGACAAGCACTGGGACTGAAATTTAGAATCAAAACCCTCCCTTCCCCATCTTTTACAACAAATTTCACCACTGGTAAACAGTGGAAACTTGGTGCGAATCACCTTCGGGTTCGCCACCGAAGTGACGCAAGCCAACACGGTGTCTGATCCAGGCTCACCCATAGGGAACTCCCCATGTTAAGATGAGAAATTATTTCAAAGCATTTGAGGGCTACCATAACATCAGTTCCTGCACTGCCACCCAATCCTCATATCACCCAGAGTGCTCTGATTTCAAGTTACAATGAAAACCACACAAAATACCAGATGTGTCAAATTTGTACCACTGCACTTGAAGCACTATATTTGTACATGTGCTACATGATGTTGTAGCTAATACTATAGCAAAGTTATTTCACAAAGCAGAAATCCTGAAGTTACTGAAAACTCAACGCGTTATTGCCTTAATCTGTGTCAAAATTGTTACAGAGAACCTGACTGCGCCAATGAAAGAAAAGTCTTTAATACACAAAACAGCTTTAAAATTAATTTGTATAAATAGATTCCGATCACCTCTGCCAATTCATTCTTAGTAACAAAGAATAATCGTCTGTTGGTTCTGGTATGTTCTTTTAAATTTTCATTATTTTTATTTTGTCCGAATATCTCTTAAAACTCGTCCCAGCTAATGGTTAATACACCTCAATATTTATTTATGAAGAAATATCCCGACAAACAGTGGCAGGCGCGTTATAGTGCTGTCACCGCCAGATAGGTCACCAAAATATCCATGAGATTGCAAGAAACTGCAAAGAAATTTACTAGGTTTATAATATAGTTAGGGCTCACAGTTGGCGAGATCCCCAACATAGTTGGGCCTTGGCTGTTAATTTAAACTAAATTGGATGTTATGTGGATGTCAAACTAAAAACAAATTAATCAGGCCAGCTCATACATTGGCTCTTGATCAATAGCCTACCAAACCACAAAGATACATGTTTTAATAGTGGGCACATCGAATGTAAATATCTCCCTTTAGGTCGCCTGCGTTATATCATTCCAGCCTTGTTCATCTCATCAGGCGAGATTCTATAGGAGGAAGGAGGTTGTCTGAAGATCTGATCGTCACGCTGAGCCAGAGGCGTGAATTACGCCAGATCCTTACCGCAGTCACGATATTTTTCCCGAGATGCTGAACCCGAGTTACAGCCGCGCAAGCATCGAAACGTGACGTCAACCAGCACAACACGTCTACGTATCCAATCAAACTTTGAGTGAGGTTGCTCAAGCCTGTCTATATCTCTGATAGGGATCACTGATCTCTATTATACTGAGATCAGTGGATAGATATAGACAGGGACCAGTCTAGCAGCTGAAGTAGTTTCACCGGTGAGGGCTACGATGTGCACGCCGAGGCGAATAGCCTCAACAGACCGGATTTAACAATTGTTTGTCATATAAAGCTGTACAACGAACCTGTTCCGCATAGTCCGGCATCAAGGTGGAATAATTTGACCGCACCATTTAAAAAAAAAAATTTAAAAAATACAAAACTGGTCTGAACCGCGCTCGACGTAGTTACACCTAGCAGCGCCAAAACGTGAAGGCCGTCATTTTAACTGATATATATATACGAACAGCAAAAGAAACGTCGTGATTTTAAATCGTTACGATAATCTCAACCAGCAAGAGCTGCTGCACGTTTTTGGGAAATATGCAGTCTAACATCATTCTGAATCATGACTGTGCCTGAAAACCCCATAGGCGGATGGAATGTTGTTCAGCGTATATATATATATATATATATAGGCCTAGTCATTAATGGCAGTTAAATTATGTACACATTACAAACAAGTTTTTAATAGTAACTTTGTTACACCAGGCAGTAATACAAAATATAATTCAGGATGCTCCTCTATGTATATTCGAAGTTCCCTTCAATTCTAATTCTTCTGTAAGCAACATTGATTTTAAATTCATGCATATTCGGAATTCTCTGACGAATTCATCAGTGACATTGACGGTTATCAGAAACTGATACGAGTTCGTTCAATTGTGCATGTTCAAACTTCATTGTGATTTTAGAACACGTTAATATGGGAACAGTTTTGTTGCAAGTTCTCAAAAAATTAATCCCTCGTTCTTAAAATTAATTATAACCACAATTACCATACTCTTTACAGCTCAAACAAGTTTTTTATTAGATGGTTGAGCATGATCGACTATGTGTTTAAGCAGTATACGAATACCATACAGTTAATCGTAGTTTGCTTTTGGAATTATTAACGTAAATGTAACTAGCAAAAATATTTGCAAAGCATCATAGAACAGTCATGTCACTATACAATTGAATACTCTAATACTATAGGCCTGATGCGCATGCGACACCGAATGAACGAAATGCATCCTCAGTTTATACGACCACCAAAAAGCTCCACTCACTTTTCGCAACCCTTTGTTGGCATCATTACTAGTAAGGTATTCCGTATTGAAGATGCGTTTTTCTCGGCATTCCAGTGTGAAGTGTAGATACCGGGGTCTTAGCTCCATTTATTTTGCGAATACACCCAATGATGGTGTAGAAATAGGGGCTTTTGCAGGTCGCGCGACCCTTCATATCCAGAGATCACGCAATTTGCGTTCTATCTCCATTACGTCTTTCTTATTGGTGAAATCTCTGCGCCACGCCGACAAAGCGTGCTGATTAATGCGTGGCCTTTTCCTTCTCCCTTATCTTCTAACGGCGATACCGGTGTGCGGTGCCCAACTCATTCATCGCCGTAGTTGTGGCAATTTTTCTCCCATGCTTCGTCAACTTGGATCCCGGAAATGTCGAAAAAGAGAAGCCAAATAACACTCAAACACCTACGAAAAAGATCAACCATAATTAGTTGCTTCATTCTTGATTTTTACCAAGTGAAAACATCTTTATTAAAGCAAATGAAAGTGATATAAAAGAAAATACAATGTTAAAAATTACCTATATGTTATTGCCAATTCCTTGACATCGGAAAACCAATGGAATCGGCTGAGTCTGGTCAGCTCCCTTCCACGCGGCCACTCACTAATCCTTCTGTATCCCCTGGCCCCTCGTCTACAAAGCTGGGAGATCGCACGGAGATCCAACCTAATCCCGTCAGATCTGGCACAAAAAGAAATTGAACTGAATTTCTTAGACGCAAGCCTTTTAGATAGGCGTTATTGGGTGACAAGCAAAGCGCCCATTGGGTAACAACATACATGGCTGGAATTTTGTCGATGATGATTTTCCTGTTTTCCTCATAACGATAAAAAAAAATAATGTAACCTGATTCTAAAATGTGACTTTTGAGCCAAAAAGGCTGGAATGTATGTTGTTTAATTATTTTTTGTAGTCCAGCGTTCATAAGATAATAATCTTTGGGTAATTTACAATAATAAATGATCAAAAACAACAAACCTTTGTATTCATAGAATTTATTATGCAATCATTAAGATGATCAAAATATTATCTACTCTGTTGTAGTGTTACCACCTCACTTAGAATCTCCTCATTACTTCTTTCATCACCGCTTAACTTTCGACGGTGTGCACTCGTCTCGAAAGTTTCTCCCCTGAAGAAGAACCAGGCATTCCTTCCTGATCGGGATAGTCGGCAGGATCAAAGAAGAGTCCGTCTTCCGTGTATGCTGCTTTTAAGTCCGCAGACAGGCGGTCTGAACGTTCAGGGGTCATCGTGGCCCTTGGAGAATGGACATTACTGTCCGCTCTGTTTCCTCTGGCGGCGGGACGGTCGAGGGGTCGTGGTAAGCTGAATTTGGCCTCAGTAATATTTGACAAGTAGTGTTGGCCTCGGAAGAAAGATAACCCCATATACCATCTTCCTAAAATCCTTTTCCTCGTACCACACACTCAGTCCCTCTTGAGGGACACAGGAGGATGGAGAATGAGGGCCTTTCATCCTCTTTTTTCATCAAATGAAATTAATGCTTTGGGTGAACATTTCTTAGCTTCAGGCCCAAACAACAACTTTATTTTAACTCAATTTTATTTCATGTTATGCTTTTTATACTGCTATATTTTGGTGAATATCTGGTTGGTAATGAAATATTATTGACCCCCGGAAAGACACTCATATTATCACTGAAACTTACAATGTCAGTTTAGAGAGTCTTCCAGTGAGGGCTTTGGCTGAATCTTCCTCATCCGAGTCAGACGGTTATCATCTTTGCTTCCGGTTCATCATGTCTCTCAACAAGAAACTAAACCTGGTCTGGAACAAGACAAGTGGTGAAATCGTTGTCTTTATCAGGCTCCGATAGGACATACAGAAATCAGTACAGGTTAGGCCACAGCCAGTACATGAACGAGTATTACTCAATAGTATGGATGGTGCAACAAAGTATGCATAGTGGCCTTAAATGATTCTTTGTTTTATTAATTTTTTTCCTCAAGAATGTTTAATTTTTCATCGAGAGGGCACTTGTGTGTCTTCAAACTCTTCCCCTTTCAGGTACCCGTAGCCTCCAATCCCGGCAGATAATCCATGCTGTTACACATGCAATCATCAAGGCACACGTTCCATGAAATGTTTTTTTCTTTAAAATAACACCCATACAATTTGACTATGAAGAACACACATCAGAGTATGATTTACCCAGAATGTGTCAACGTTTACTTTAGCTTTGGAGAAAATTAGGAATACACCATAATATGCCTATTCAATGTCATATACATTTATTCAAGACAGTTATCTTACTTCTGAATTACACACCAATTATTTTTCCGGAACACAAGCTGATCAAATTCCTTCGTGGGCAGTCACAGTGTGTAGTGGAAACATCAAAGTGGTTATGACGACCGGAAAACCATCTGAAAATATTTCTTTATTTCTGAACAGATAGGGCGTAAGTTTCATAATACATTATTACTGGGTAATGGAAATTCCCCGTCTGGCTCACATCATAAAATATATTGTACAACACCTCTGTGCAGTAGGTCCGCGCAAGGCTCGGCATAAAACACACAAGGGATAATTCCCTCGATGAGTAATCATTAGAGCCATCTTATGGTGGCTTAGAAAGGCCATATAATATAGAAAACCTATTGATAATGTTTTTGATCAGTGGAGTGGACAGTTGCGTTGCAGCGGTGCATTGGCATACGTACATTTTTTTTTCGAAATGTGCCGAGCTCCCCACAGAGACATCCGGATATTAGGCTTGGAATCACTAATGACCACTTACAGCACGGTTATTAATTACAACTGACGGTTCAATGACAAAGTACAATTTAAACTCCAACAAACAGAAACACAAATAGAAAGTTTGTTTGGGCTGTAAAGGGCCAACAAAACCCCGCGAAAATAACACACATCACAGATTATCGATTGCAACTAATTTAAAACCTTCAATTTGTTGTGACATGGGGGTGGGATTTAAAATGTCCAATTCCTGATGGCCGCCAACAGACAGTGGTTCGGCGACAGTACATTGGTAGTACTTAATGAACACGTACTACTGTCTACAATGTCAAGTAGTTCGACCTAACACAAACAAACACGAACAGATTGTTTGGACTGTAAAGACAACATTGAACCAGTCGAAAGGAAACATCATAGAGATGACTTATTCACTCACTGGGATACATACTGGTATGTTTGCAAAGGTGTGAGCAATGACTGCCCCCTGAACTTCAATTCCCCAACACTACCCAATTCTCCTAAGTACTACATTTTTGGAGTTTGAAACATTGTATTAAATACCGGTACAAATTAATAATCGTTGTTTTTTGAGATTTTTGGGAAAAATTAATTTACAGTTATAAGTCGGCCGCATTATGGCAATTTAAACCACATAAATGTTAATTTTATTTCTGAAGGAAGCTCAAAAATTCCGCATATAAATACTCAAACATACATATTTTGCGGAACAGAATCAGTGAGAGTAATACGGTGGTTTTAACAAATGTGTACATCCCAAACTGGCTTCTTTTACATTAAGTAGATATCCATGCAGCTTTTCCTATATTAAGGAAAAACAGTTTTCCTATATTATTCCTCGAAGGAAAACAAACAGCTTTTCCTGTGGGTCAATTATTCCTCACGGAAAACAAAGGAAAACGTTATGATACCTATGCAGCTTTTCCCTATATATATTATTCCTCAAGCGAGAACAAACATGCTTTTCCTGTATTATTTCTTCATTGGAAAAAACAGGTTTCCTATATTATTCCGCAAGGAAAAACAAAACCTGACCACTCAAAATCACTTCAGCCAACAACAGTCATCCACACATACCTAACTTTTTGAAACTCGAAAACATTAAGCTTTTGGAAAATTACAGCTTTTTGATAATATTCCTACTAGTCATGCATACTATTTAATATTCACATGAATGACATCATGCAATATTCCAACACTGGAAAGAAAGTTACAATTGTTGAAAAACAAAAAATGAAAAAACATTCAAACCAATATCAACAATCACAAATTGTATTATTTGGGATTACAAAATTGGGAAATCCTTGCAGATGAAGTAATAATTATAGGATACTCTTCATGACCGGTAATTTTGTCAATTTGGAAAACGTACGTTCATTTCTAACAGTCTGGTTTTCAAAAATATATCAACTGTGAAAGTTTCATCCCAGTATATAGGCATTCCCTGTTTTGACCAAAAAATGGGAAGTGGGAAGCGAGCAAAGAAGAGCAAGAAGAAAAGGCATGGACAGCTGACTCGAACCCAAGTGACTGAATATCGTACGGTGTTTCAACAACTGGAGCTCTAACAACTGAGCTAACCAGCCCTTTATGTTGGTCCACTTATGCCAAATATCTATTGCTCTATGGGGCCAGGTCCGAGGCCACAATGGACACAGATTTTTTTACGGGACACAAAGCCTTGTGTACGTAAAGTAGACCATATAGGGAGAGAACTGACCTGAAATATTACTATAAAACGTGAAGCGAGCAAAGAAAAATCGCTTAATGCCGGACCTCGAACCAGCAACCTCTCGAAGGCTGCACGAGTGTTCGCACTACCAACTGAGCTAACCAGCTTCTATGTTAATAGAGATAGCATTGACGGAACTTAAACGCATCATCCCACATTATTTCATATATTTTTCAACAGCAGATTATTGCAGAGAAATATAAGAACATAGGTTAACAACTCTATGAGCGCAAATTTTTGAGTACCACATCATACTGACACAATAAAAGTGCTATGTACAATTATGGCTTCAATTTATCACTGCATATAAGTTATACAATATTTATTCTGGAAATATAAGTTGATGCGTTTTTAAATTCCTGTGAGTATATACTTCATGGCTTGATCCCCGGCCACTTCAGCAGATATGGTTAATGGCCGCCACTCAGCCCCCATAGAACAATAGATAAAACAATAGATAGAACAATAGATAGGAACAATAGATAGAACAATAGATAGAACAATAGATAGAACAATAGATAGAACAATAGATAAAACAATAGATAGAACAATAGATAGAACAATAGATAAAACAAATAATTCTTGGAAATTGCCGGCTAAACACAGGCAGTTGTCCCATTATGATTCTACACCTGCTAGCACCTCCTTTGTTACATCTCCAAGCATAATCCATATCTCGCAAGTTGTCGTGTATTTTCGATTTTTCTCTCGTAGAATTCCAATTGGAGCTATATATGGCAGCTTTTCAACCGCCATCTATTCTGGGAAAACACGCTCAATCGTGAGTAGACACGTGGGGTTTAGCGGCCGCGTGACCTTCTCATATCCAGAGACTACAGCAATTTACGTTCCACCTCCATCACGTGTCTCTCTTGTCCGTGAAATCCCCAGTAATAACGCTGACGACGTGCTGCTGCTCTCCGTAAAGTCTCTTCCTCTCGAGTGTCATCCCACGGCGTCACTCTGGCGTGCAAAGTGCCCAGTTCATCTTTCATCGTAGCTGTGGCGGGATCGTCTCCCACGCTTGGTCAATCTACGTCCCCAGCATTGAAGAAGAAGAGAAGCTACATACCACTCAAACATCTTCAAGTATGGAAGAGGAACTAGAGAAGATACACGTTGTTAGCTTTGTGTCTTTAAGTTCATCCGAGTTAATCTAAAACTGAAGAAAGTCTGCTCAGATCGTGACGATATAGCCTCTCTAACAAGATACATAAAATTATTACTTCAGGATCAGATGAGGATGTTATAGCTTGTATCTCTACATAATGAATGAAGGGCAAATATGAAATTAGCAACAGCACCGAGTTCATATGTTAACGCCAATTTTTGATATCGGAAAAGTCAATGGAATCGGTTGAGTCCGTCAGCTGCTTCCATCGCGGCCAGTAGCCCTTCTTCTGTATCTCCCCTGTAGCCCTCGCTCACGAAGTTGGGAGATCGCATCACGGGAGATCCAACCAATCATCCCGTCAGATTCGCTGCATAAAAAGTGGCGACAATTATAGCATGATATTAGGAGCAGGTCTGGTGGTAACGCCCAGTCAATAATCTCTTCTCTGAGTTGTGTGGTTCCGGAGAAGAACTGGTAGTTAACACATCGGTTCTTCTCTCAGAACCGCACAAGTCAAGAGAGTTTATTATCATTAATATTACTGCAAACCTACTAATTAATTATCACTTTTCACCATGCAAACCCTTTTAAGTCTTATATTTGACCTCTTATTTGACCATTATGTACATTTTCAGTATTTACCCACAGTTATTTTTTAAACAGATTTACAAGGAATGTCCAATTGAAAGGCTTCTAAATACTTTTTGAGAAATGGTTTATTAATCATTTGAATGCTAAAATTTAATATATTGGTGAAGTGGTCTGAAATTACCTTTAATTCTGAATACAACCCTTATGAAATTATTCTTTATTACTCAGCAATTAATAATTGTGATAATTGTTCCTAATGTTTTCAGTATACTAATAACCCAAGTCTGGATTTAATAATGATCAGAGGAAAACGGAATTCTGTCAAAGTAGTTGCAAACAACATTCCTCACCGCTTAGTCTTCGATGGCGTACATTTTTCGATACAATTGCCGAAGACGATCGTTGCGTTCACTTTCGGGGGTAGTCTGCAGGATCAAGAACAACCCGTCTTCTGTATCGGCTGCGTTCGAGTTCGCAAACCATGCTGTGAAAGTGCATGGTTAACATTAACACGTCCACGGCCCCTCTTAGTTATTCTCGAATGGTCGGGAACCGCATGCTTCCCTCTGATGGGCGGGTCATTAGGAAAATGCAGTACAGACCAACTTGGGGATGATTAGTGTCCGCCCCACCCCTGTCGCGACAGTAGCGGTCCGCTTGACACATGACAAGTTGTGGGTTGGTCGTGGTCTGCCGTCCACGCTCTGGCGGGAAGATTATGATTTGGCCTGTTTTCTCGGGCAGAACGGCTGAGACCCGTATGCTTTTTGTTGAGATTGTCATGGTCTGCTACCGGCGGTATGTGTGATCGATTTTTGCCTGCATACCCTCTTGTAGGCCGTCCGTGGTCACTGCGTACTCTTGGTGGGGGAATTTTGCTTTTCATGCGTCACTGGCAGGACGGAAGTCGTGGTCCGCATTCACTTGAGCCGGATTTTTATCTTCTCTGGTGGTGGTGGTGGAATGTCGGGCACACATGCTTTCTGTTTGGGACGGTCAGGGAATGCATGCGACTTTGGTAGGATGATCGAGGCCGCACACACTCTATCGGTGACTTACGGGGTCATAATGCCATTTGGCAGCACCATCTGATTGAGTTGTATTTGGTTTGAGGTCACAGTGGAATTGGCTGCCTAGTTGGCCTGCAAACGAACAACAAACCAAGGAAGTTAGGGAGCTGAAAACAGATTATTTTTTCAAGGTATGTTTTCTTTGCAAACCGATTAATTTTTGTTAACGCAGGCATATTTAATTAAATGAACGTGTTCTGTTGACAACAATATAAAAACCACAACGTAAGTTTGAAAGTCTTCCAGTAATGGTCTAACTGAATCCTCATCTGAATCAGACACTTTCATGTTTCCGCCCATCCTGATCTTAAGATAAGGTCGAACTGGAGAGAATAAACATCATTGTCAACCAAACTGTACGTATTCCGTCCCTGTAAACGTTTGTAATGTATACATCAAAACACACTAGGTAGGGAACTCATCATTAATTGGTAGTAAAGTAATATAAACGAGTGTGAAAACATGCACTGTGAATAAATTTACTTCATTTTTTAAGTTTGCAATTGTCTCAAGATTTTGTCATTATGATATTGGGTCGTTGCGTACCAGCCACGTTATTCCAAAATCATGAATTGAAATATTGTGACGTAGGGTTTGCAACCGTCTTTGCAAGTTCCATCGCTATAACAATGCGCACCTCAGAACATTAAAACTTGACAATCAAAAACCAACATTTTGTCAGTGATTCTTTTAATAATAAATAATAATAATAATAATGGACACTTATATTGCGCCGGTATCCGCTGTTGACGCCCGTACTATGAACATTATTATCCCCTGTCATCGGGCCATGTTATATCATTCCTTGAACCATCTCAACTTCCTCAGAGTATGCAGCCCATGCTGCCAAAATGTGTAGCGCAACAAGTTTAATCAAACACAATTACCATCTCTGCCCTCAATGGTCCCAATTTATACTCCATGTGAAGAGAAGAAATTATGTTAAGTGTCTTGCACAGGGACATGGGCACCACGGTCGCGGCCAGGACTCGAACCCACATTCTGACGACTCGGCCACTCAACACAACCGCACTTAACCGCTTCGGCCATAGCATGAGACCGGCAAAGCAGCTCAGTAGGTTGGTTTGAAGAAGTTAACCAATAGTTCCACCATCGACCAGACAGGGTTCCAGTCAAGGTAGTCAAACCAGAGTTTACCCTAATTGCTGTAGGATGGACAGGTGTTGTGCAAAGCAATCCGGCACAAGACCCATCTATACGCAACAAGTTTAACCCTTTCGATCCCACGGGCTCGTAAAAGCCTTTGTTGTGATACGCTTCGATCCCGTGGGCTCTAAAAGTTGCCGGGAATCGTCATGCCCTTGACGCCCAAGGCTGCCACCTGAAAATGCTTGAGCGGTTTTGCCTATGGCGCCTCTATTGACAGGAATGAAGTGTTTAAAAGTTCATAAAAGAAAAAGCGTCACTTCAGGTTCAGTTCCTGCTACTAGCGTCCACTCGCTTTCCACAACGGTCAGTTTTTTAGTTGCAATCATGATGGAAACGGATATAAATGATGGCATTTGCTGAGATTTTGGCAGACAGTGGCTAAGAATCGGATGATGACAGCACATTGGACATTTCAGCGACATTTCACGAGGTAAACTCACAGTAAAAGTGAATAACTAACAGTTAACGTTACTTTTCCCGGCCCAATGCAAACTAATGTAATTCAACGATATTTTATAGAAGTAAATATTGGACGATTTTTATATGCTCAAGGGGTTAAACCATGGAGTTGAGGAATGTAAATTTAGTAAAATGGATCCCTTGAATAGGAGTGACCAAATCCCCACCCCTGGACTGGGGCAAAAGTCAGGGCACAAGTGCTCATGAAAATGCACAATTTGTAGTAGCTTGTTGGGGTAATATTTGTATTCATTGAAACAGCAAGTTGATGTATAGATATAGCATATAAATTTTAACATCCACCTATTGTTTATCAAAGTTATTTAGCATCAACAAGCTGAAAATGCACTTCAACGTTAGTCTCAAGCTTCCAAAAGAATAGCCTCATATTCGAAAGGCTCATAAGTCGTATTATGCAAGAAGTTGGGGAATTACACATTCACAATCCCACATTAAAACAAATTTATCGGCAACAAGTATTTCTTTCAGTTATCAATATTCATTTTGCGCATGACCCCTGTGGCCTGCACATGCAGCAAAGCAGCATTGAGATATTGTATTTACAAATGTAGGACCGAGATTAATCCTCCTTTGCCTTGTTTTTCTGTTGCAGCCTACCTACCAAGGTGACAGCCGGTCGAGGACGACAGGAAAGTTAGATATCCAATCCAGTTGGGAACGACGAGACCATTACGAGTGTGGGACTGCGCAGTTCACTGGAACCTGGCCCCACCGGCGACTTTGCCACACCGTCAGCAGTAGAGATCTCAAGCTGCATTTTTGTCACCGTGTGGACGTCACGACGAGACTCACACCGCTATGCGCAGCAAACACAGACTCAAATCCTGGATAGCAATTCTCCTGGGCACCCAACCAACATTCCAGAAATGATGTCATTTCAGGCATCTCTCATTGCTATGGGCATAAACAAATCTCTCAATACAAGATGTACTGGTCGACATCTGAAATTTTTCACATCCCATTCTATCCGTCGATTGGTGTCCCGCAATCGGTTCAAAGGTTCACCCTTCGGTTTCTTCGCACATCTCCACTTACCAAATTTCTCGTAGAGCCTCACCAAACTTTCCAAAGTTCGGCCTGATAGAAGTCTCGTCCCAAAGTTTCTCAACCTGTATAACCCTGGCGCAGAATCTGTCTCCAGACGAGAGTATGTTGAAATTGGCGACGTTTAAGTTTTGTCGTACAATGCCGAGAAAAACCTATCAAACAAAGTATTAAAGCCTTCTCCCCTGAAACGAGTCCAAAACAGGATACACGTGTTTTAGAAATCAGTAACACAGGAGGTGACGACACCCAAACTGTTTATGATGATGACTGCCATCCACCAAACCCGACAGTTGCAGTGAAAGTCGTCATTGATCTGGTCCATGGACCTGAGAACAAGGGACACGTAATATATTGTGATACCACTATACTAGCCCAGCTCTTTAGCTAAAACTTTCTAAACTAGATTCGATGTTGTGGAACTGTTCGTTACACCACACAGGGAATACCTCAGGCCGCAAACCCAAAAAACATAAATGAAGAAAGGAGATGACCCATTTTTTGGGTGAAAAGTGGGCAATTGTGTATCGTTTGGCAAGACAAAAATTGGTAACACTTTTTAACTAATGTAGGCAACAGTGATTTGTCCAAAAGCAAATTCGGTGTAATAAGAGCACAAGTGGATTTTGTGATGTTATGAAGCCCAATTGTATTGAAGATTACAACAAAAACATGGGTGGAACTGATCTTGCCGACCAATGTTTTCAGTATCACAATCACACGCCAGAAGCTTGAAATGGTGGAAAAGAGTTTTCCCATACGCTGAATCATCTGTATTGTCATCAGCAGAGTAATATTCACCAGCATAGCAGGGAACAAAAAATTTCAGTAACCTTGATTTTCGTATAGGGATTGCACAGGGCTTGTTGCTGGGTTGGGAACGTAACGCAACAAGTCAGTTGAGATACCACATCTTAATCGAGCGACAGGGCAACAGCACTATCCTGGCAAAACCCCAATGGAAAGAAACGCGATCTGCATTGTTTGCAGTAACCGCAAATTAGGCAGGCGAAAAACAAACAAAGATGATCTGTAAACAATGGGCATTACACAACCTATGTAGCATAGTTCCTTTGGGAAAGGTCGGACACTGCAGATTACAGTCCAAACCAACATTGAATTGGGGTAGATGGATTGTGATGTATGTACACTGAATACAAGCAAATGGTTCATTTCAAGAAGAAAACCAAAAATCCCCAAAATCTCATCTGGGTTATTGTTTTCACATGGAAAAGAATCTGACACATGTACTGTATTTGCATGTATTATTACAAATTCTCTGAAATATCACCTATTGTATTACTTTTCTTCATTGTAAATACTGGATCTAATTATTTCATTGTTTTGTTGTTACACTTTGCTAAAATATTTTCCTCCATTTGTATAATCATTTTTTACCATCAGTTTTATATACAAATATATCTTGAGCCATTTGGTATGTACAGTACACATGTCAAAAAAAAGTGTCTATCACTGCAGAGTGAGGGCGCACTCAATGAAATTCAGAAACCCACTGGTGCTGAAGTGACATTGGGTTCAATTGCTGTGGTAAAGAAGGGTACCTTCACATAAGTGGCTGGTAATGAAAGGGTTACGGGAAGATGTAATTCCTGACCTGGTACGTCAATTTCAACCTTCTAGTTTTAAAGAAATATATTGTACAACTGAAAAATTTCAGTACAATAGGGGCTCATTGCTTTGGAAATACAACGAAAATCTGTTTATATTATGTTTTATAAAAGTTCAATCGTACACCCTGTTTTCTAAAATTAAAGCACTAGACGAAATAATTTCCCAGGATTATTGATATATACGGGGACCAACTTTACCCAAAAACTTTTAGATCATAATTCGTTAAGTCTCTGGTAATTACCAATGTTGTAACTCATATCCACATACACATGTATACATGATTATGTTCATTCAACCACATATATTACGATTGTCATGTTTCGTAACTCATATTATTTGAGTTATGTGACGAGTCAGCCCAATCATTCCTGGTGTATTGCGTGACTGTTGAACAGGGCCCAACAAAATAAAAGGCATGAACTTGGTAGAGGCCAAATTGCCGAATTGCCGACTGAATTCGGTGGCGATTTAAAAACTAAAAATAATGAGTGTTTGTTGAACTTCCGGTTCAATCAAATTATCATGTTAATATCATATTTTGCAAGTTGTGATTATCTTTATTATATTATTCAAAAGACATCAATTTACGCGTTATGTATTGAATTTGAACTTCCTGTTTAGACCGGAAGTAAAGGTCAGATCAGGTGATTTGAAGGTCATATCTATGACACAATAAACCTGATCGGGCGATCATGAAAATAACATTAGTACCTGCTTTGTTAAATTTCTGAGATTGGATAATCCCTTTTAAACTGCCGCTGTGGGCGCTCTTGATGACGTCATCAAACATTTTTGAAAAGATAAAAGTCACTAGTCTGTGTACGACATGTCACATAATTCAAGATCTGTAAGATGATGCACAAAGATTGTGTAAATATCTTTGTGGTTCAAGAGATATGATTTTTGAAATATTAAAATTTGATTTGGTGTAATTCGATATCTGATGACGTCACCATGATGTCACAACTACATGTTATGGATCGGGGCACTACCAAGTTTGAAGGATCTGTAATCCTTACAACTGTTTTTGTTCGATAAGTTTCCACGAGGAAGAAACACCTAAAAAAACATACATACAAATAGAACACCTTCAAAATCGTTGATGCGGGGAAGGTGGACGAGAAAAATTACCCAAAAAAATTCGCCGAATGAGAGGAAGGGGGTACTTAGGCGTTAGAAATTTCCCGAAATTAAATCACCGAGCACAACTACAACCAAGCTATTATGGCTTTCTGATGTGGTGGTTTATTTGTCGACTGAGTCTCGTTTACCGACCGAAAATCTAATGTATTATCGATCGGTAACATTACAGCGGCTTGGTCACACGTACGAGACTGGGTATTGCCTGCCATCCATGCAGTGAGGCATACATCTCATCTCACTGACAATAGCTGTAGTTTGACTTTCGTGTTTCATTTATTTATTGACCCCAGTTATTTGAAATTAACGAGATATTTAATTAATTAAATGATGCCGCTATTTCATATTTCAGGAACACGACGCTGCTCAGATGAAGGCCTTATATTATTTAGCATATCGAAATTTCAAAGACATGCATGTGACACAGCACACGAACGTTTGCATGTGAAATTTACACGACATGCGCTCAAATTCAAAACCCTAGTCTGGTTTACAGCACCAGTCCCTTGCATCAGAGAGTGTTATAACGTGAGTCTGTACAACAGACTAGGGTGAAGTCCCGCCTTATGGAGGCCAAGAAAGGTCAATATAATACGTGTCAACAAATCTACTAACATTTTATTAGGCCTATACAGAACATTGAATAACTGTTGCATTATAGTGACAGACACAAAGGGAAAAGATGTTTTAGGTCAAAACCAAAAGTCTCCGGTTTTGGTCTCTGCGCGCATCGGCATTATAGTTTTATCATTTTTTGCACTTCGGAGTTCCTACTGCGCATGTGCCATTTGACCTTGACGACCCTTTTCTGGATAAACAATAGGCATGGTACCCGTTCGCGCATACAACGCGTGTACGTGTGTGTACGTGTTGCAATGCATATCGCATCAATGTATTTACACGTGTAAACGGAATATCTTCTTGAATTGAAAACCTTTTTTTCATCAATTTTCTTGTGGTCAGGAACAGCACTTTCATTACTGAATGGTAAGAGAGAAAAATAAAGAAAAATATTGTTGGATTTGTTTGCAAAATGTCTGTGATTTTCCGTGTTTTTTCTTTTGTTTTGTTTTTCGTAAAACGGAATGCAATATGCCATGTGGCCAATGAATGTAGTAAATCTTCTAATTAGGGCCTATTCAATTTTGTATATAGGCCCTAATTAAGATTTTATGCTTAAGAATCCATATAATGACCCTTTTTTAAATCTGAAAGCCTAAATGATTTTTTGCGTGATATTTTCTCACTTTCATTTTTATTGTTGCTGAAAATTCATTCGCACTGTAGTAATACTCAGTAACATGTAAATTCTATGTAGAAAGGACAACAAAAATAGCGTACCGAAAATATTTAGTTTTCTAACTAGGCACATACATATGTTAATCTGTTTTATTATGTCATCTGGATTAACAGGTTAGCTGATTCAAGACCAATTCTCAACAATGAGGATATGTAAGCTGTTACAGGCTGTAGGAACGTTAGTACCCATAAACTTGAAAAGTGGAAACAAGGTCATTGCATAAAACATGCATGGTTGCCATTTTGGATTTGGGAACTCTGTGATTGTGGAGCCACCTTTTCATATTATATATCCATTCCCATCTGAGAAAAAGTGCGCCAATTCTTCTGCATACACAAATGTCGAGCGTCCCATACGTAGATCAAAAGACCTTCAAAATATTGAATGCACACATTGCCCAAATTCCCTCTAGTTCCCTTCTGCATGATGATGTCATTACTATTTTTGCAAATCTCAGGTCTCACTTAGTTTAGTACACCTGTATGTTAAATATTTCCCCCGTTCAAAATATTCATTAAGAGTAACACAAAGTTTCAAACTACATGTACTTTGATAAAAAAGGAACTTTATTTAAAACTATACAAGAAATGAAACAGTAAAAACAAACCTCAAAATAACAATATTAATAATTCAGTTATGTATACATTTATAATAATAATAATGTCAATGTCAATTAAAATATTACTACGAGAAATAAATAATGGAGAAATAAATAAATAGTAAGTTGAAATATTGGTATTTATATTGCAAAATGGAATAATAATGCATACACCTGTACATGGTACACTGTAGCTATGTTTGTGGAATATGTGAACACTCCTCTCTTGTATCAAGAACTTGGCTTTGAAAATACATTAATCAAATACACAACAAGTAAAGCACTGTTTGTAGGTGACACCATGTGAAATTCTCATTTGAGTAGTAATTAGTTCTGAAAAGAACTATTGGTACTTATCCTTTTCACCAATTACGCAAAACTAGAAAATATTACATTAAATAATAAAATAACTTAATTGTGTTATAAAGAATATTTGTCGTGGTTTTTATTCAAGTAAATGTGTGGCACATTTTTAACACTGCATTGGGTTAATAATTATTTCTGGACCTAAATTGTGATTTTAAATCAATATCACTATTTAAATTTATTAAATAAGAGTTTGTCAAGTATACAGTTTGTCAAGGGTTATTAAATTTCCTAACAAGAATGCTCCCTTTTCTGGTCATTATCAGTTTAGTATAGATCACATAAAGTGCACCCTCTACGTGTCAAATCCCCCTTCCCCTCTAGCTCTGAACTGGACCTAATTTGTATTAAAATTATTGAAGCCTGAATTCACATGTTAAAATTTGTTCAATACTAAAAAAAAGTAAATGTGCAGTTCTATATTAAAAACAAATGTTCAAAAGGTAAAATACAAAAGTAAAATATAATGTCTTAAGTGACTCAGCAGTTTTTTTTTACTGTTATCATTACAGTCATGGCGATGCCAGAAGACAAGTCGCTGGACTTGGGAGTTCCTTTTTCCCACCAGTAGTTTTGTCCCCTTAATCTGAAAAAATCCTTCAAATCATCAACAATCCAGTGTTCTATAACGCCTAGTGTCAAAGCAGAAGATTCCTCCGAAGACATTTACAAAATTCACTTGAAAAAACCCGATAAAAATGCTATATTTTAAATAAGAAATCCATGTTCCATCGCTCGTGAGATTGCAAATGCCAGCACGATATCAAGATATACGCTGGCTGCGCCAGGCTTAGTATGTAATTCCCGATTGTTTATCTTCGTTGAACCTTGACACGATCCCACCATGCTTTGCGCGCGTGAGATTCCGAATAGGCTTATTGGAATACTGCCTCGCTGTGTTTTAAACGACTTTTTTTTCACATACGGGTATGACCACAGATTTAGCGGGCTTCTTCAGCCACCATACTTTGTATATGGGAAATTTGGTCTGGTTCTAAATAACTGTATACATGTAGTGTGGTCTACGCGGGCTGAAGGGGTTGATAATTGTTCGATAAGTTTCAGGAGACACCTAAAAACA
>JAQQFT010000477.1:0-25784 GCA_029582265.1 Zoroaster sp. YZ-2022 | reverse complement strand
CAAAATGTGATTTCAGCAGAGATAAATTCAATATGGTGTGTACATTTGGTAATGATTTCTGAGACCCCTCGTAGGCTTTTTGCACACAGTTCAATAGTGGCACAACACTGCCGATTTTGTAATCAACATTTTGTTCCAGGTTTTAAAGCCACTTAGCATTAAACTTACAGTTGGTGAAACTATATCGTGCTTCGAGTCCGCATATGTGCTTAGAAAAGCAAAACAAAAGGCCGACCTCAATAGATGTAAACTGAGCCTATATCATGCCATAATTAAGTACCAATCTTATGAACCAGCGCGTCACTGCCAGACGTCTCGTTTGTTTTACACATGTGAAGCGCCCTCTTTCGTTATCAACGGATGCATGAAAACTTTTTATAAAAAGGTGCGCATTGTCGTTTTTATTTCATTGGTTGCCACTGAAGGTTTCACTGAACTGGCGAAGAAGTCCACATAAAAGTGTTTCCAAGTCAACGTAGATTATGTATAAAGTACAAATATCACATTTGTACATTACGAACCTAAATATGCAATGATAATTGTACAATAATTGCTTGCATTATTAACGTACCTGTATCCTTGTTGGCCCTATTTCATAATGAATCGAACGAAGGTCAATGCACGCCCTTTCGACTTCTGTAGATAAGCAGAGTAAATAATAGTATCAAATGATAATAATAATATAAAATAATAATATAATATAGAACAATAACAATATCATATCATATAATAATAGTAATAATATTAATAATAATAATAATAATAATAAAGATTTGTGGCGCGCACATATCCGCCTGCTGGGCGCTCAAGGCGCGGAAACAAAAAAACATGAATACAAACAATATACAATGATATCATAGGGAGAAAATTATGTACATCAGGTTGCAAACGCGTCCTCGAGATCCCTTCTGTGCTGCCACAACATTTTTTACCCACATCGTTGACACAGTAGGTCTCCGGTAGATATCTAAGACGGAAGCGGCATACGGTGCAACATGTCCAAAATCGCGCATTTGTGGGGCCCACATTACAGGAAGGTCCATACGCTACGCGGAGCATAAGCTGCGCCATTATGTGTCGCCAATGAATTCCGGCGATCATGGCATTATTTTGATCGGTTGAAATGATCAACTGACAATATCTTTACCAATAATCCACGAATTGGGTTAAATTAACTTTATTGTCCTAACAAGATCTTACATAAGTCTCACCTGCAAGTCTTCCATTCTCTCAGAAAAGCAAAAACCTTCAATGCTGAAACATCTGTCATTATAGTGGATGCTTACAGTTAATGTTCAAACATTCCTGGTGCCCAATACAGGCGCCTGACGGTGATTGGATGTCACCAGGGTTATGGCGAAAACAAACGGTAAAGGTTGACGGTTTACCATTTAAAGTAAAAAAGACTATTTAAAGACTATCAAAATCTTACTAGAGATACCAAATGGTAGACCGTGTGCATGTTTCTAATGGGGTTGGGGAAAAGTACTATGGTAAAGTGGTAAACCGTTCACTTTACAGGGACCAACCTAAGTCCCTTTTGAAAATTGCACGTGTGCACAACATGCCCGGCCCATTGCATTCCGCTGCCTATATACTGGGGTGCAATTTTACAGTGTATTACTATTCGTCGGTGGCAAATCATTTTGACAACTGAGCAGCAGAGACAGGAAGGAAATCGGATAACCGGGGCAAGCGAGATTCGAATCGTGGAAGATGCGATACAGGTAAATTAGGTGCCTCTCTACTGACATTTTTCTTTTCTCATTCCACAGAGTGACTACAGAACCATGTTGCATTTCTTATTGCCCTGTGTATGTGGTTCAAAATGAATTGCTCAACCACAATCTGCACAACATAATGGGATGCGCCAATAAAGTATACCAAAGCATGCTGTGGTAAGGAGGGGTAGAGCTACTGCCTTGCAAAAGGCTGGTACTGAAAATGGTTAATAAAGTAGCTGATTTAGCTACTGTATTCATAGTGCATTGTTTTACGATAATTGTTATTCATTATGTTTTACATACTTGACTCATTGAAGTTCAGACAAATATTGCTTGTGTTAACTGCCAACGTTTAGCTTTAATTTGACACCAAAATTATTATGTTAATTTTTAGTACGGGTGGTTTCGTTCAGCTAAAGGGAAAACCACTTTTGAGATAAACACATTTTAAAATTGAGCATTTTGTTGTTTTTTCATGGTTTATCAGAGGAATTGCACGAAAAAAAAACTGGGTGAAAGATAAGATTAATGCCACCAAGTCCAAACAAAACTGCAAATACAAAATTCAAAACATTTTCACCCCCGTTTTTATTTTATCCGGTCATAGCGCAAAAATCTGCCTGTGCGACTTGTTTATTAGTTGCCTTCACATTAACCCTTTCGATCCCACGGGCTCTAAAAAGCCTTTGTTGTGATACGCTTCCTTCCGTGGGCTCTAAAGGTGCCGGGAATCGGCATGCCCTTGACGACCACGGCGACTTAAATCACCACCTGAAAATGCTTGAGTGGTTTTGGGGTTGGCGCCCTCTATTGACAGGAATGCAGTGTATAAAGTTTATGAAAAGAAAAGTGCGTCACTTTGCGGTTTTTGTATGGTGCTAGCGTCCAGTTGAATTTAGTTGCAATCATGATGGAAACGGACATAAATGATGGCATTTTGGCTGAGATTTTGGCAGACAGTGGCTCAGAATCAGATGACGAAGTAATGGATGACGACGACGACGACGTTGAACTTGAAGAGGTAGGCCAAAATCACAGTAAAATGAATAACTAATATTAATAACAGTTAACGTTACTCTTCCTGGCCCAATGGCAATGCAAATTAACGTAATTCACTTATTTTCCTAGGCTATAGCGTAAATAGCGTTAGAACTGTTGGAGTTGAGTAATGTAAATTTAGAAAATGGATCCCTTTTAATAGGATTGACCAAATCCCCACCCCCTGGACTGGGTCAAAAACGTCAAGTGAAAATGTACAATTATTAGTAGTTTGTTGGGGTAATATTTGTATTCATTGAAACAACAAGTTGATGTATAGATATAGCATAGAAATTTTAACATTTACCCATAGCCGGTCGTGCTGTTTAGCGTTAACAGGCTGAAAATGCACTCTTAGTCTGAAGCTTCAAAAGAATAGCCTTGTATTCGAAAGGCCCTCATAAGTCGTATTATGCAAGAAGTTGAAATTCACATTCACAATCCCACATTAAAACGAACATTTCTCTATAACGAGTTTTGGATAGTGGATGGAATCTGCCATATTTTTTTTTCAGCACAATATTCATTTTGCGCATGACCCCTGTGGCCTGTGTGCACATGCAGCAAAGTAGCATTGAGATATTGTATTTACAAATGTATGATCGAGATTAATCCTCCTTTGTTTTTCTGTTGCAGCCGACCTACCAAGGTGATAGCCGACCGAGATCAAGGAGGACGACAGGAAAGTTAGATTTCCGATCTGGTTGGGAACAGCGAGACCATTACAGAGTGTGGGACTGTGCAGTTCACTGGAAATTCTGGCCCCACCGGCGACTTTGCCACACTGTCGGCAGTAGAGATCTTCAAGCTGTATTTTGTCAACTTGTGTGGAATATGCTCGTCGACGAGACTAATCGCTATGCGCAGCAAACAATAGAATCAATTCCTGATGAACAATTATCCTGGCACCCAACCAACATTCCAGAAATGATGGCATTTGTGGCACTTCTCATTGCTATGGGCATAAACAAATCCTCTCAATACAAGATGTACTGGTCGACATCTGAAATTCTTCCACATCCCATTCTATCCGTCGATCATGTCCCGTAATCGGTTCAGTTCAATTCTTCGGTTCCTCCACATCTCAAATAACCAAATTCCTCGTAGAGCCTTGGCTAAACAGGACAAACTTTCAAAGTTCGGCCCTTGATAGAAGTCCTCGTCCAGAAGTTTCTCAACCTGTATAACCCTGCGCAGAATCTGTCTCCAGACGAGAGTATGTTGAAATTCAAGGGACGCTTGAGTTTTGTTCAGTACATGCCTAACAAACCTATCAAACGGGTATTAAAGCCTTCTCCCTGAACGAGTCCAAAACAGGATACACGTGTGCTTGGAAACTGTACACAGGAGCCGACGACACCCAAACTGTTTGTGATGCAGACGTAGATTTCAATTCATCAGACTGCCATCCACCAAACCCAACAGTTGCAGGAAAAGTCGTCATTGATCTGGTCCATGGACTTGAGAATAAGGGACACGTAATATATTGTGATAATTACTATACTAGCCCAGCTCTTGTAGCTAAACTTGCTAAACTAGGATTCGGATGTTGTGGAACTGTTCGTTTCACTACACAGGAATACCCAGGCCGCATAAACCCAAAAACCATAAAATGAAGAAAGGAGATGACCCATTTTTTGGTGAAAGGTGGGCAATTGTGTATCGTTTGGCAAGACAAAAATCTGTAACACTTTTAACTAATGTAGGCAACACTGATTTGTCCAAAAAGCAAATTCGGTGTAATAAAAGCACAAGTGGATTTTGTGATGTTATGAAGCCCAATTGTATTGAAGATTACAACAAAAACATGGGTGGAACTGATCTTGCCAACCAATGTTTTCAGTACTACAATCATACACACAGAAGCTTGAAATGGTGGAAAGAGTTTTTCCATATGCTGAATATCTGTATTGTCAATAGCAGAGTAATATTCACCAGCATAGCAGGGAACAAAAATGTCAGTAATCTTGATTTTCGTATAGGGATTGTACAGGGCTTGCTGTTGGGTTGGGAACGTAACGCAACAAGTCAATTGAGATACCATATTCCTATTGAGTTGACAGGGCAACAGCACTATCCTGGCAAAACCCCAATGGAAAGAAACGCGACTGCATTGTTTGCAGTAACCGAAAATTAGGCAGGCGAAAACAAACAAAGATGATCTGTAAACAATGTGCACACCCTATGTGCATAGTTCCTTGCTTTGAGAAATACCACATCACTTGATTGTAAATCTATATTATTTGCCTTCAAACCCCCCCCCCCCCGTTCAATGTTGGGAATGGTCAGACAAGCCGCAGATTACAGTCAAACCAACATTGAATTGAGAATGAAGAGGTATTAACATGGATTGTGATGTATTTACACTGAATACAAGTAAATGGTTCATTTCAAGTAGATAACCAAAAAAATCCCCAAAATCTCATCCAAGTTGTTTTCACATGGAAAAAAATCTTATACCTGTACCGTATTTGCATGAAATCACCCATTTGTATTACTTTACTTTAGTGTAAATACTGATCCAAATATTTAATTGTTTTGCTTTTACACTTACAAAATCTGCAGATTAGTCCAAACCAACATTGAATTGGGGGTGTTAGCATGGATTGTGATGTATTTACACTGAATACAAGTAAATGGTTCATTTCAAGTAGATAACCAAAAACAATCCCCAAAATCTCATCAAGTTGTTTTCACATGGAAAAAAAATCTTATACCTGTACCGTATTTGCATGAAATATCACCCATTTGTATTACTTTACTTTAGTGTAAATACTGATCCAAATATTTAGCTTTTGCACAATGTTTTCCTCTCTTTTGTATACTCATTTTTACATACAAATGAGAAAGTTAAAACAATGTCTATTCCTGCCGTGTGAGGGCGCACTTCAATGAAATTGTGAAAAATCCACTGGTGCTGAAGTGACATTGGGCTCCTAATTACTGTGGTAAAGAAGGGTAATCTCTGCCATAACTGGCTGGTAATGAAAGGGTTAATAGAGCATGCTGTGGTAAGGAGGGCTATGCCTTACAGAAGTGGCTGGAACTGGAAAGTGTTAATAAATAGCTGATTTAGCTAATGTATTCATAGTGCATTGTTCTGTGATAATTATTATTAATGATATTTACATACTTCACTCATTGTTCAGACAAATATTGTTTGTTAACCCCTCAAACCAAAAAAAATAAAAATAACAAATAAATGTAGGAAATATGTTTTCATAGTGGCACCATGCGACTATCTTTCTTGAGTTGTAGGTTCTTAAAAGAACCGTTTGGTTTCCAACCAAGTTGTTCTTTTAAGAACCTACACAACTTGTGAAAGATATTAGTCACATGGTGCCACCTTTATCGTGTCATTCCACTATGCATAGCCTGAAGTGTTATTTATCACTAAATTACTGAGTTAGGTTATTCCTTGCAAAGAGTGCCAAAAAGGCTTGGTGACTTAGTCATAATTATGTCTAAATTGTAATACTTTGTGTGTTTTGTGCCAAGAAATAAACACTGCATGACTAAAACGCACATCACACCCCAGTTTTTGGATTTTATTTGCTAAATTTTTATTGTTTTGACTTCTGTTTTACATTTCCACATTTGTGACCTACTCTCACAAAACCATAAACAAGTCATATTTTGTTGAGATTAAGTTTCTGGTACAGATGGAAAGAGGACAACGTTTAGCTTTAAATTTGACACCAGAATTATTGTTATGTTAATTTCAGTATGGGTGGTTTCATTCAGCTAAAGGAAAACTTGAGCACTTTTCTTGTTTTCATGGTTTATCAGAGGAATTGCAGGATTTTACCAATTGACCGATGTTTGTTCTTGCAAAATAAACAAAAATAACACGGTGAAAGATAAAGAGATTAATGTCACTAAATCCACCCAAAACTGCAAATACTAAATTCACTAAATTTTCACCCCATTTTATTTCATCCGGTCATAGTACAAAAATCAGCGTGTGCGACTTTTTTGTTTTTGTTGAAACAGGTCACATTTATTAGTTACATTAATTAATACTTACATATTTGCATTTTTCGTTTGTTGAACTGAAATACCTAGCAGCAGGTCCAAACAAAAGGAAAAACTGTTAATTACCAGTACACCATAATTGACAATCTCTGATCCAGAAACTAAGTAATGAGTCATTTTTAAATATTTAATATCAAGGGGCATTACCGTCATTTTTGGTTACACTGGGCCCAACACCAATTTTCTAAACAAAGTCTATTTTAACAATATACCCAATCCAAAAGAAAGTCCCTCCCTTATACTTTTTGTTCTAATTCACAAACTATTGAGCACTTTTTTTTTTTTGGGGGCTTTGTTTTTGGTTGGGTGTATATCAGTTTAGTATACACCATTTGCAAACATAAAAAGAACTAGTGAATTATTATGAAATACCTTACTTTACTGTAAGTGAGTAACCGTCTCCAGCATCTTGTGAAATAACGGCACATGCTGTGCTGTGGTCCTCAAGAAAATTGGACTACTGTATCATATTTCAACGCTTGCCCACCGGCAATCATTGGAAAAACAAAATTTTCAAAAACTGACAACAAGACTAACAGAACAGCATTTTATTTTGGAGGGGGAGATTTTCAAGAATCTATGAACACAAAACTTTAAAACAGGTCACCGTCACAATATTTACTATAATATGAATCCCTAACCCAACCATGTTCGAAAATTACAACAAAAAGCAAATGGTGTATACTACCTTTTTAAACCGCAAAATGACAACGCATTTGGACATGTTGCACATACATAAACACTGTAAGTAGACAAATGAAAAGTGGTCATGAATATTACATTTTAAATAATTCATTCAAGATGCATTATTTGACTTAATCACAGACAATGTTTTGTTCATAGTATTTCTTAATATCAATTCATAACAAACAAATTAAACTCATTGACAAATATGGCGGGGGGGCGGATGTGTGTGAATCTATCATCAAATTGTTTTTGGATTGGTTATAAATTATTTTAATAGTTTCTAGTACTGGTTTGATTTGTTAAAATTCCAATACGTGTAATTACAGATGAACTCAACCAGAGAACCCAAAATTTGAGTTAGTCACCACGGGACCTCTGGGCGAGTTCATATGGAATGACCCATATCTAATTCTAACAACTTCAAACCATTTGAAAATCTTTGGTTTGAAATCGTCTTATTGGGATGTAATTATTATCCTTATTGGCTATTTTTTATTGGCTAAATTTTATTTGTTTTGACTTCTGTTTTACATTTCCACATTTGTGACCTACTCTCACAAAACCATAAACAAGTCATATTTTGTTGAAATTAAGTTTCTGGTACAGATGGAAAGAGGACAACGTTTAGCTTTAAATTTGACACCAGAATTATTGTTATATGTTAATTTCAGTATGGGTGGTTTCATTCAGCTAAAGGAAAACTTGAGCACTCTTTCTTGTTTTCATGGTTTATCAGAGGAATTGCAGGATTTTACCAATTGACCAATGTTTGTTCTTGCAAAATAAACAAAAATAACACGGTGAAAGATAAAGAGATTAATGTCACTAAATCCACCCAAAACTGCAAATACTAAATTCACTAAATTTTCACCCCATTTTATTTCATCCGGTCATAGCACAAAAATCAGCATGTGCGACTTGTTTTTGTTTTCGTTGAAACAGGTCACATTTATTAGTTACATTAATTCATACTTACATATTTGCATTTTTCGTTTGTTGAACTGAAATACCTAGCAGCAGGTCCAAACAAAAGGAAAAACTATTAATTACCAGTACACCATAATTGACAATCTCTGATCCAGAAACTAAGTAATGAGTCATTTTTTAAATATTTAATATCAAGGGGCATTACCGTCCTTGTTGGGTTACACGGGGCCCAACACCAATTTTCTAAACAAAGTCTATTTTAACAATATACCCAATCCAAAAAGAAGTCCCCTCCTTATACTTTTTGTTCTAATTCACAAACTATTGAGCACTTTTTTCTTTTTTTTTTGGGGGCTTTGTTTTTGGTTGGGTGTATATCAGTTTAGTATACACCATTTGCAAACATAAAAAAGAACTAGTGAATTATTATGAAATACCTTACTTGACTGTAAGTGAGTAACAGTCTCCAGCATCTTGTGAAATAACGGCACATGCTGTGCTGTGGTCCTCAAGAAAAGTGGAATTATGTATCAATTTTCAACGATTGCCGACCGGCAATCATTGGAAAAACCAACATTTTCAAACACTGACCACAAGACTACCAGAACAGCATTTTATTTTGGAGGATTTTCAAGAATCTATGAACACAAAACTTTAAAACAGGTCACCGTCACAATATTTACTATAATATGAATCCCTAACCCATCCATGTTCGAAAATTACAGCAAAAGCAAATGGTGTATACTACCTTTTTAAACCGCAAAATGACAACGCATTTGGACATGTTGCACATACATAAACACTGTAAGTAGACAAATGAAAAGTGGTCATGAATATTACATTTTAAATAATTCATTCAAGATGCATTATTTGACTTAATCACAGACAATGTTTTGTTCATAGTATTTCTTAATATCAATTCATAACAAACAAATTAAACTCATTGACAAATATGTGGCGGTGGGCATGTGTAAATCTATCATCAAATTGTTTTTGGATTGGTTATAAATTATTTTAATAGGTTCTAGTACTGGTTTGATTTGTTAAAATTCCAATACGTGTCATTCGACATGAACTCAACCAGAGAACCCAACATTTGAGTTAGTCACCACGGGACCTCTGGGCGAGTTCATATGGAATGACCCATGTACAATTGTAACAACTTCATACCATTTGAAAATCTTTGGTTTGAAATCGTCTTATTTGGGATGTTTAATTATTATCCTTATTGGCTATTTTCACTAGGGTATAATGAGACATCGGCTGTTTCAGTAATCGGCAGAAATGGACCTTGTTTTCCCTTAAGATTTTGTTTAGTAACTTTTCAAGTACACAATATGTTAATGGCAGAGCAGAATCAACTCGGGTATGCAATTGTATCAGTTTGTGACCAGTAGCAACTCACAAAATTACTACTACTACTTTGGTCATGAGGGTAGTAATTTTAATTTAACAATAGTCATTTATAAAATGCAATGATTGCATTGTAGTGCCTCATTTAAATCATCTTCATTAATATTATCCAGTATGAAATGTGCAAAGCAAAAGGGACATGCAGGTATATCCTATTTGTTATTCTTTTGAAATTTGATATGAAAATGCAAATGTGTTCCACCTAACAGACATCATCTCAATCTTGTGTTCATCTACAGAGCCACCACTAATGTAAACCAAGGGCTGCTTTCCACTGCAAAATGTGGGAGCGTCCTTATCAAAAGTTAGATCTCTTGCATAATGACTCTTGGGTGCTGATATGGACTGTTTGCCCTTCTAATAAAAGCAGCATATCATTCCAAGGCAATACTTGTGCAGTACAACAAAAATCGTTAAGAAACACAAGCTCACTTATTTCTGCTCCAACCCAGGCAAATGTACCTGTCACTGGATTGGTGAAGGTTTTGAATAATGTTATTTAATGAATTCAATCGAAAAGTTTTGCCACAATTTGCTGGCGGGTTATCTTATGTTTCTGTATTTCCCTCTCCCATATGCCGTATACAAATGTACTTACCGTATCTCAATTTTATTTTGAATCAATATTTCTCGAGCACAGTACAGCTACTCCATTGCAATTACAGCCAGACTGGGCAGCTTGGTGAAGGAGTTCAATTCACGTGAGAGTAGCCCGTGTAGCTCCCATGCATTCTGTGAAAACATAATTTGAGACAGTCCGTATTATAAATATGACTGATTGGATTATATTTTGACACTTGGTAGTCAGGGAATGGAAGGGAAGTGGGGTAAGGTCTTCCCAAAAAGTTAAAGTACAAACAAAACAGGGACAATAGAGGGTCTACGACTGCAGGTATCTACAAAGCCGAGTGAGTGGGTGGGTAAAACAACAATGCATTTCTTTGGCCGTGCACAGACAAGGGAGAATATACAATGGTGCAATCACGTGACAGTGCACAAATTATGTACAAGCCATGTTTTGCACAATAGAAAGAGTGCTTAAAACTTCCTTGTACTAATTCCAGCTTAGGAACTCAACTATAAATAATGGGACAGAAACTTGTGCAAACTGTATGGAACAACCACATTCGGAAACTATTTTTCTGCCACTTTTCTCGTCATATCTAACCTATATTACCATCAATCATTGTAAATGCGAGTACAAAATGTGATTTCAGCAGAGATAAATTCAATATGGTGTGTACATTTGACAATGATTTCTGAGACCCTCGTAGACTTTGCACACAGTTCAATAGTGGCGGCACACTGCCGATTTTGTATCAACATTTGTTAGTTTTAAACGCAACAGCATTAAACTTACAGTTGGTGAAACTATATCGTGCTTCGGAGTCCATGTGCTTAGAAAAGAAAAAGCAAAACCACTCAATAGATGTAAACTAGGCCTATATCATGCATAATTAGTACCATCTTATGAACCAGCGTCACTGCAGACGTCTCGTTTGTTTACATGTGAAGCGCCCTCTTTCGTTATCAACGGATGCATGAAAACTTTTTATAAAAAGGTGCGCATTGTCGTTTTTATTTCATTGGACACTGAAGGTTTCACTGAACTGGCGAAGAGTCCACATAAAAGTGTTTCCAAGTCCAAAATAGATTATGTATAAAGTACAAATATCACATTTGTACATTACGAACCTAAATATGCAATGATAATTATACAATAATTATGCATTATAACGTACCTGTATCACTTTTGGCCCCTATTTCATAATGAATCGAGCAAGGTCAGTACGCCCTTCCGACTTCTGTAGATAAGCAGAGTAAATAATAGTATCAAATGATAATAATAATATAAAATAATAATATAATATAGAACAATAACAATAATATCATATAATAATAATAATAATAATAATAATAATAAAGATTTGTAGCGCGCACATATCCACCCTGCTGGGCGCTCAAGGCGCGGAAACAAAGAAAAAACATGAATACAAACAATATACAATGATATCATAGGGAGAAAATTATGTACATCAGTTGCAAACGCGTCCTGAATCCCTTCTGTGTACCACAACATTTGCCACATCGTACGAAGTAGGTCTCGGTAGATATCTAAGACGGAAGCGGCATGCAGTGCAACATGTCCAAATGCGTTGTGACTACAGTCTGCTACGACTGCTGTATTTATGTGTAAAATTAGCCGATCATGGCATTATTTTGATCGGTTGAAATGATTAACTGACAATATACTTTACCAATAATCCACGAATTGGGTTAAATTAACTTTATTGTCCTAACAGTCTTACATAAGTCTCACACAAGTCTTCCATTCTCTCAAAGAAAAAACCTTCAATGTGAAACATCTGTCATTATAGTGGATGCTTGTAAATATTCAAACATTCCTGAGTGCCCAATACGAGCGCCTGACGGTGATTGGATGTCACCAGGGTTACGCGAAAACAAACGGTAAGGTTGACGGTTTACCATTTTAAAGTAAAAAGACTATTTTAAAGACTATCAAAATCTTACTAGAGATACCAAATGGTAGACCGTGTGCATGTTTCTAATGGGGTTGGGGGAAAGTATATGGTAAAGTGGTAAACCGTTCACTTTACAGGGACCAGCCTAGGGTCCCTTTTGAAAATTGCACGTGTGCACAACGCATGCCGGCCCATTGCATTCCGCTGCCTATATATACTGAGGGTGCAATTTTACAGTGTATTACTATTCGTCGGTGGCAAATCATTTTGACAACTGAGCAGCAGAGACAGGAAGGAAATCGGATAACCGGGGCAAGCGAATTCGAATCGTGGAAGATGCGATACAGGTAAATTAGGTGCCTCTCTACTGACATTTTTTCTTTCTCATTCCACAGAGTGACTACAGACCATGTTGCATTTCTTATTGCCCTGTGTATGTGGTTCAAAATGAATGGTGCTCAACCACAATCTGCACAACATAATGGGATGCGCCAATAAAGTATACCAAAGCATGCTGTGGTAAGGAGGGTGAGCTACTGCCTTGCAAAGGCTGGTACTGAAAATGGTTAATAAAGTAGCTGATTTAGCTACTGTATTCATAGTGCATTGTTTTACGATAATTGTTATTCATTATGTTTTACATACTTGACTCATTGAAGTTCAGACAAATATTGCTTGTGTTAACTGCCAACGTTTAGCTTTAATTTGACACCAAATTATTATGTTAATTTTAGTACGGGTGGTTTCGTTCAGCTAAAGGAAAACCACTTTTGAGATAAACACATTTTAAAATTGAGCATTTTTGTTGTTTTTCATGGTTTATCAGAGGAATTGCACGAAAAAAAAACTGGGTGAAAGATAAAGAGATTAATGCCACCAAGTCCAAACAAAACTGCAAATACAAAATTCAAAACATTTTCACCCCCGTTTTTATTTTATCCGGTCATAGCGCAAAATCTGCCTGTGCGACTTGTTTATTAGTTGCCTTCACATTAACCCTTTCGATCCCACGGGCTCTAAAAGAGCCTTTGTTGTGATACGCTTCCTTCCGTGGGCTCTAAAGGTGCCGGGAATCGGCATGCCCTTGACGACCACGGCGACTTAAATCACCACCTGAAAATGCTTGAGTGGTTTTTGGGGTTGGCGCCCTCTATTGACAGGAATGCAGTGTATAAAAGTTTATGAAAAGAAAAGTGCGTCACTTTGCGGTTTTTGGTGCTAGCGTCCAGTTGAATTTAGTTGCAATCATGATGGAAACGGACATAAATGATGGCATTTTGGCTGAGATTTTGGCAGACAGTGGCTCAGAATCAGATGACGAAGTAATGGATGACGACGACGACGACGTTGAACTTGAAGAGGTAGGCCAAAATCACAGTAAAAATGAATAACTAATATTAATAACAGTTAACGTTACTCTTCCTGGCCCAATGGCAATGCAAATTAACGTAATTCACTTATTTTCCTAGGCTATAGCGTAAATAGCGTTAGAACTGTTGGAGTTGAGTAATGTAAATTTAGAAAATGGATCCCTTTTAATAGGATTGACCAAATCCCCACCCCCTGGACTGGGTCAAAAACGTCAAGTGAAAATGTACAATTATTAGTAGTTTGTTGGGGTAATATTTGTATTCATTGAAACAACAAGTTGATGTATAGATATAGCATAGAAATTTTAACATTTACCCATAGCCGGTCGTGCTGTTTAGCGTTAACAGGCTGAAAATGCACTCTTAGTCTGAAGCTTCCAAAGAATAGCCTTGTATTCGAAAGGCCCTCATAAGTCGTATTATGCAAGAAGTTGAAATTCACATTCACAATCCCACATTAAAACGAACATTTCTCGATAACGAGTTTTGGAGAGTGGATGGAATCTGCCATATTTTTTTTCAGCACAATATTCATTTTGCGCATGACCCCCTGTGGCCTGTGTGCACATGCAGCAAAGTAGCATTGAGATATTGTATTTACAAATGTATGATCGAGATTAATCCTCCTTTGTTTTCTGTTGCAGCCGACCTACCAAGGTGATAGCCGACCGAGATCAAGGAGGACGACAGGAAAGTTAGATTTCCGATCTGGTTGGGAACGACGAGACCATTACGAGTGTGGGACTGTGCAGTTCACTGGAAATTCTGGCCCCACCGGCGACTTTGCCACACTGTCGGCGGTAGAGATCTTCAAGCTGTATTTTTGTCAACTTGTGTGGAATATGCTCGTCGACGAGACTAATCGCTATGCGCAGCAAACAATAGAATCAATTCCTGATGAACAATTATCCTGGCACCCAACCAACATTCCAGAAATGATGGCATTTGTGGCACTTCTCATTGCTATGGGCATAAACAAATCCTCTCAATACAAGATGTACTGGTCGACATCTGAAATTCTTCACATCCCATTCTATCCGTCGATCATGTCCCGTAATCGGTTCAGTTCAATTCTTCGGTTCCTCCACATCTCAAATAACCAAATTCCTCGTAGAGCCTTGGCTAAACAGGACAAACTTTCAAAGTTCGGCCCTTGATAGAAGTCCTCGTCCAGAAGTTTCTCAACCTGTATAACCCTGCGCAGAATCTGTCTCCAGACGAGTATGTTGAAATTCAAGGGACGCTTGAGTTTTGTTCAGTACATGCCTAACAAACCTATCAAACGGGGTATTAAAGCCTTCTCCCTGAACAGAGTCCAAAACAGGATACACGTGTGCTTGGAAACTGTACACAGGAGCCGACGACACCCAAACTGTTTGTGATGCAGACGTAGATTTCAATTCATCAGACTGCCATCCACCAAACCCAACAGTTGCAGGAAAAGTCGTCATTGATCTGGTCCATGGACTTGAGAATAAAGGGACACGTAATATATTGTGATAATTACTATACTAGCCCAGCTCTTGTAGCTAAACTTGCTAAACTAGGATTCGGATGTTGTGGAACTGTTCGTTACACTACACAGGAATACCAGGCCGCAAACCCAAAAAACCATAAAA
Organism: Zoroaster sp. YZ-2022; assembly: GCA_029582265.1. NCBI lineage: Eukaryota > Metazoa > Echinodermata > Asteroidea > Forcipulatida > Zoroasteridae > Zoroaster > Zoroaster sp. YZ-2022. The sequence goes on along the minus strand of JAQQFT010000477.1, from coordinate 10,488 downwards.
TGAAGAAAGGAGATGACCCATTTTTTTGGTGAAAGGTGGGCAATTGTGTATCGTTTGGCAAGACAAAAAATCTGTAACACTTTTAACTAATGTAGGCAACACTGATTTGTCCAAAAAGCAAATTCGGTGTAATAAAAGCACAAGTGGATTTTGTGATGTTATGAAGCCCAATTGTATTGAAGATTACAACAAAAACATGGGTGGAACTGATCTTGCCAACCAATGTTTTCAGTACTACAATCATACACACAGAAGCTTGAAATGGTGGAAAAGAGTTTTTCCATATGCTGAATATCTGTATTGTCAATAGCAGAGTAATATTCACCAGCATAGCAGGGAACAAAAATGTCAGTAATCTTGATTTTCGTATAGGGATTGTACAGGGCTTGCTGTTGGGTTGGGAACGTAACGCAACAAGTCAATTGAGATACCATATTCCTATTGAGTTGACAGGGCAACAGCACTATCCTGGCAAAACCCCAATGGAAAGAACGCGACTGCATTGTTTGCAGTAACCGAAAATTAGGCAGGCGAAAACAAACAAAGATGATCTGTAAACAATGTGCACACCCTATGTGCATAGTTCCTTGCTTTGAGAAATACCACATCACTTGATTGTAAATCTATATTATTTGCCTTCAAACCCCCGTTCAATGTTGGGAATGGTCAGACACGCCGCAGATTACAGTCCAAACCCACATTGAATTGAAATGAAGAGGTGAAATGTTAACATGGATTGTGATGTATTTACACTGAATACAAGTAAATGGTTCATTTCAAGTAGATAACCAAAAAAATCCCCAAAATCTCATCCAAGTTGTTTTCACATGGAAAAAAATCTTATACCTGTACCGTATTTGCATGAAATCACCCATTTGTATTACTTTAGTTTAGTGTAATTACTGATCCAAATATTTAATTGTTTTGCTTTTACACTTACAAAATCTGCAGATTAGTCCAATCAAACATTGTATTGGGGGTGTTAGCATGGATTGTGATGTATTTACACTGAATACAAGTAAATGGTTCATTTCAAGTAGATAACCAAAACAATCCCCAAAATCTCATCCAAAGTTGTTTTCACATGGAAAAAAAATCTTATACCTGTACCGTATTTGCATGAAATATCACCCATTTGTATTACTTTACTTTAGTGTAAATACTGATCCAAATATTTAGCTTTTGCACAATGTTTTCCTCTCTCTTTGTATACTCATTTTACATACAAATGAGAAAGTTAAAACAATGTCTATTCCTGCCGTGTGAGGGCGCACTTCAATGAAATTGTGAAAAATCCACTGGTGCTGAAGTGACATTGGGCTCCTAATTACTGTGGTAAAGAAGGGTAATCTCTGCCATAACTGGCTGGTAATGAAAGGGTTAATAGAGCATGCTGTGGTAAGGAGGGCTATGCCTTACAGAAGTGGCTGGAACTGGAAAGTGTTAATAAATAGCTGATTTAGCTAATGTATTCATAGTGCATTGTTCTGTGATAATTATTATTAATGATATTTACATACTTCACTCATTGTTCAGACAAATATTGTTTGTTAACCCCTCAAACCAAAAAAAAATAAAAATAACAAATAAATGTAGGAAATATGTTTTCATAGTGGCACCATGCGACTATCTTTCTTGAGTTGTGGGTTCTTAAAAAGAACCGTTTGGTTTCAACCAAGTTGTTCTTTTAAGAACCTACACAACTGAAAGATATTAGTCACATGGTGCCACCTCTTTATCGTGTCATTCCACTATGCATAGCCTGAAGTGTTATTTATCACTAAATTACTGAGTTAGGTTATTCCTTGCAAAAGAGTGCCAAAAAGGCTTGGTGACTTAGTCATAATTATGTCTAAATTGTAATACTTTGTGTTTTGTGCCAAGAAATAAACACTGCATGAATAAAACATAAATCACACCACAGTTTTGGTTTTATTTGCTAAATTTTTATTGTTTGACTTCTGTTTTACATTTCCACATTTGTGACCTACTCTCACAAAACCATAAACAAGTCATATTTTGTTGAGATTAAGTTTCTGGTACAGATGGAAAGAGGACAACGTTTAGCTTTAAATTTGACACCAGAATTATTGTTATGTTAATTTCAGTATGGGTGGTTTCATTCAGCTAAAGGAAAACTTGAGCACTTTTCTTTGTTTTCATGGTTTATCAGAGGAATTGCAGGATTTTACCAATTGACCGATGTTTGTTCTTGCAAAATAAACAAAAATAACACGGTGAAAGATAAAGAGATTAATGTCACTAAATCCACCCAAAACTGCAAATACTAAATTCACTAAATTTTCACCCCATTTTATTTCATCCGGTCATAGTACAAAAATCAGCGTGTGCGACTTTTTTGTTTTTGTTGAAACAGGTCACATTTATTAGTTACATTAATTAATACTTACATATTTGCATTTTTCGTTTGTTGAACTGAAATACCTAGCAGCAGGTCCAAACAAAAGGAAAACTGTTAATTACCAGTACACCATAATTGACAATCTCTGATCCAGAAACTAAGTAATGAGTCATTTTTTTAAATATTTAATATCAAGGGGCATTACCGTCATTTTTTGGTTACACTGGGCCCAACACCAATTTTCTAAACAAAGTCTATTTTAACAATATACCCAATCCAAAAGAAAGTCCCCTCCTTTATACTTTTTGTTCTAATTCACAAACTATTGAGCACTTTTTTTTTTTTTTTTTTGGAGGCTTTGTTTTTTGGTTGGGTGTATATCAGTTTAGTATACACCATTTGCAAACATAAAAAAGAACTAGTGAATTATTATGAAATACCTTACTTTACTGTAAGTGAGTAACAGTCTCCAGCATCTTGTGAAATAACGGCACATGCTGTGCTGTGGTCCTCAAGAAAATTGGAATTATGTATCAATTTTCAACGATTGCCGGCCGGCAATCATTGGAAAAACCCAACATTTTCAAACACTGACCACAAGACTACCAGAACAGCATTTTATTTTGGAGGGGGGGGAGGATTTTCAAGAATCTATGAACACAAAACTTTAAAACAGGTCACCGTCACAATATTTACTATATATGAAATCCCTAACCCATCCATGTTCGAAAATTACAGCAAAAGCAAATGGTGTATACTACCTTTTAAACCGCAAAATGACAACGCATTTGGACATGTTGCACATACATAAACACTGTAAGTAGACAAATGAAAAGTGGTCATGAATATTACATTTTAAATAATTCATTCAAGATGCATTATTTGACTTAATCACAGACAATGTTTTGTTCATAGTATTTCTTAATATCAATTCATAACAAACAAATTAAACTCATTGACAAATATGGCGGGGGGGCGCGGATGTGTGTGAATCTATCATCAAATTATTTTGGATTGGTTATAAATTATTTTAATAGTTTCTAGTACTGGTTTGATTTGTTTAAATTCCAATACGTGTCATTCAGATGAACTCAACCAGAGAACCCAAAATTTGAGTTAGTCACCACGGGACCTCTGGGCGAGTTCATATGGAATGACCCATCTCTAATTCTAACAACTTCAAACCATTTGAAAATCTTTGGTTTGAAATCGTCTTATTTGGGATGCTTATTATTATCCTTATTGGCTATTTTTATTGGCTAAATTTTATTTGTTTTGACTTCTGTTTTACATTTCCACATTTGTGACCTACTCTCACAAAACCATAAACAAGTCATATTTTGTTGAAATTAAGTTTCTGGTACAGATGGAAAGAGGACAACGTTTAGCTTTAAATTTGACACCAGAATTATTGTTATATGTTAATTTCAGTATGGGTGGTTTCATTCAGCTAAAGGAAAACTTGAGCACTCTTTCTTGTTTTCATGGTTTATCAGAGGAATTGCAGGATTTTACCAATTGACCAATGTTTGTTCTTGCAAAATAAACAAAAATAACACGGTGAAAGATAAAGAGATTAATGTCACTAAATCCACCCAAAACTGCAAATACTAAATTCACTAAATTTTCACCCCATTTTATTTCATCCGGTCATAGCACAAAAAATCAGCATGTGCGACTTGTTTTGTTTTCGTTGAAACAGGTCACATTTATTAGTTACATTAATTCATACTTACATATTTGCATTTTTCGTTTGTTGAACTGAAATACCTAGCAGCAGGTCCAAACAAAAGGAAAAACTGTTAATACCAGTACACCATAATTGACAATCTCTGATCCAGAAACTAAGTAATGAGTCATTTTTAAATATTTAATATCAAGGGGCATTACCGTCATTTTTGGTTACACTGGGCCCAACACCAATTTTCTAAACAAAGTCTATTTTAACAATATACCCAATCCAAAAGAAAGTCCCCTCCCTTATACTTTTGTTCTAATTCACAAACTATTGAGCACTTTTTCTTTTTTTTTTGGGGGCTTTGTTTTTGGTTGGAGTGTATATCAGTTTAGTATACACCATTTGCAAACATAAAAAAGAACTAGTGAATTATTATGAAATACCTTACTTGACTGTAAGTGAGTAACAGTCTCCAGCATCTTGTGAAATAACGGCACATGCTGTGCTGTGGTCCTCAAGAAAAGTGGAATTATGTATCAATTTTCAACGATTGCCGGCCGGCAATCATTGGAAAAACCCAACATTTTCAAACACTGACCCCAAGACTACCAGAACAGCAGTTTATTTTGGAGGGATTTTCAAGAATCTATGAACACAAAACTTTAAAACAGGTCACCGTCACAATATTTACTATAATATGAATCCCCTAACCCATCCATGTTCGAAAATTACAGCAAAAGCAAATGGTGTATACTACCTTTTTAAACCGCAAAATGACAACGCATTTGGACATGTTGCACATACATAAACACTGTAAGTAGACAAATGAAAAGTGGTCATGAATATTACATTTTAAATAATTCATTCAAGATGCATTATTTGACTTAATCTCAGACACTGTTTTGTTCATAGTATTTCTTAATATCAATTCATAACAAACAAATTAAACTCATTGACAAATATGTGGCGGGGGCATGTGTGTAAATCTATCATCAAATTGTTTTTGGATTGGTTATAAATTATTTTAATAGGTTCTAGTACTGGTTTGATTTGTTAAAATTCCAATACGTGTCATTCGACATGAACTCAACCAGAGAACCCAACATTTGAGTTAGTCACCACAGGGACCTCTGGGCGAGTTCATATGGAATGACCCATGTACAATTGTAACAACTTCATACCATTTGAAAATCTTTGGTTTGAAATCGTCTTATTTGGGATGTTTAATTATTATCCTTATTGGCTATTTTCACTAGGGTATAATGAGACATCGGCTGTTTCAGTAATCGGCAGAAATGGACCTTGTTTTCCCTTAAGATTTTGTTTAGTAACTTTTCAAGTACACAATATGTTAATGGCAGAGCAGAATCAACTCGGGTATGCAATTGTATCAGTTTGTGACCAGTAGCAACTCACAAAATTACTACTACTACTTTGGTCATGAGGGTAGTAATTTTAATTTAACAATAGTCATTTATAAAATGCAATGATTGCATTGTAGTGCCTCATTTAAATCATCTTCATTAATATTATCCAGTATGAAATGTGCAAAGCAAAAGGGACATGCAGGTATATCCTTTTTGTTATTCTTTTGAAATTTGATATGAAAATGCAAATGTGTTCCACCTAACAGACATCATCTCAATCTTGTGTTCATCTACAGAGCCACCACTAATGTAAACCAAGGGCTGCTTTCCACTGCAAAATGTGGGGCGTCCTTATCAAAGTTAGATCTCTTGCATAATGACTCTTGGGTGCTGATATGGACTGTTTGCCCTTCTAATAAAAGCAGCATATCATTCCAAGGCAATACTTGTGCAGTACAACAAAAATCGTTAAGAAACACAAGCTCACTTATTTCTGCTCCAACCCAGGCAAATGTACCTGTCACTGGATTGGTGAAGGTTTTGAATAATGTTATTTAATGAATTCAATCGAAAAGTTTTGCCACAATTTGCTGGCCGGTTATCTTATGTTTCTGTATTTCCCTCTCCCATATGCCGTATACAAATGTACTTACCGTATCTCAATTTTATTTTGAATCAATATTTCTCGAGCACAGTACAGCTACTCCATTGCAATTACAGCCAGACTGGGCAGCTTGGTGAAGGAGTTCAATTCACGTGAGAGTAGCCCGTGTAGCTCCCATGCATTCTGTGAAAACATAATTTGAGACAGTCCGTATTATAAATATGACTGATTGGATTATATTTTGACACTTGGTAGTCAGGGAATGGAAGGAAAGTGGGGTAAGGTCTTCCCAAAAAGTTAAAGTACAAACAAAACAGGGACAATAGAGGGTCTACGACTGCAGGTATCTACAAAGCCGAGTGAGTGGGTGGGTAAAACAACAATGCATTTCTTTGGCCGTGCACGGACAAGGGAGAATAAAGAATGAATTGGTATCACGTGTCAGTGCACAATTTATGTACTAGCCATGTTTTGCACATTAGAAAGAGTGCTTAAAACTTCCTTGTACTAATTCCAGCTTAGGAACTCAACTATAAATAATGGGACAGAAACTTGTGCAAACTGTATGGAACAACCACATTCGGAAACTATTTTTCTGCCACTTTTCTCGTCATATCTAACCTATATTACCATCAATCATTGTAAATGCAGTACAAAATGTGATTTCAGCAGAGATAAATTCAATATGGTGTGTACATTTGACAATGATTTCTGAGACCCCTCGTAGACTTTGCACACAGTTCAATAGTGGCGGCACACTGCCGATTTTGTATCAACATTTGTTAGTTTTAAACGCAACAGCATTAAACTTACAGTTGGTGAAACTATATCGTGCTTCAGGTCCATGTGCTTAGAAAAGCAAAAGCAAAACCACTCAATAGATGTAAACTAGGCCTATATCATGCATAATTAGTACCATCTTATGAACCAGCGTCACTGCAGACGTCTCGTTTGTTTACATGTGAAGCGCCCTCTTTCGTTATCAACGGATGCATGAAAACTTTTTATAAAAAGGTGCGCATTGTCGTTTTTATTTAATTTGAAAATTAAGGTTTAACTTAAATGGCGAATAGTCCACATAAAAGTGTTTACAAGTCCAAAATAGATTATGTATAAAGTACAAATATCACATTTGTACATTACGAACCTAAATATGCAATGATAATTATACAATAATTATGCATTATAACGTACCTGTATCACTTTTTGGCCCCTATTTCATAATGAATCGAGCAAGGTCAGTACGCCCTTCCGACTTCTGTAGATAAGCAGAGTAAATAATAGTATCAAATGATAATAATAATATAAAATAATAATATAATATAGAACAATAACAATAATATCATATAATAATAATAATAATAATAATAATAATAAAGATTTGTAGCGCGCACATATCCACCCTGCTGGGCGCTCAAGGCGCGGAAACAAAGAAAAAACATGAATACAAACAATATACAATGATATCATAGGGAGAAAATTATGTACATCAGTTGCAAACGCGTCCTGAATCCCTTCTGTGTACCACAACATTTGCCACATCGTACGAAGTAGGTCTCGGTAGATATCTAAGACGGAAGCGGCATGCAGTGCAACATGTCCAAATGCGTTGTGACTACAGTCTGCTACGACTGCTGTATTTATGTGTAAAATTAGCCGATCATGGCATTATTTTGATCGGTTGAAATGATTAACTGACAATATACTTTACCAATAATCCACGAATTGGGTTAAATTAACTTTATTGTCCTAACAGTCTTACATAAGTCTCACACAAGTCTTCCATTCTCTCAAAGAAAAACCTTCAATGTGAAACATCTGTCATTATAGTGGATGCTTGTAAATATTCAAACATTCCTGAGTGCCCAATACGAGCGCCTGACGGTGATTGGATGTCACCAGGGTTACGCGAAAACAAACGGTAAAGGTTGACGGTTTACCATTTTAAAGTAAAAAGACTATTTTAAAGACTATCAAAATCTTACTAGAGATACCAAATGGTAGACCGTGTGCATGAAACGAATTGGGTGTGTGGAAAAGTATATGGTAAAGTGGTAAACCGTTCACTTTACAGGGACCAGCCTAGGAGTCCCTTTTGAAAATTGCACGTGTGCACAACGCATGCCCGGCCCATTGCATTCCGCTGCCTATATATACTGGGGTGCAATTTTACAGTGTATTACTATTCGTCGGTGGCAAATCATTTTGACAACTGAGCAGCAGAGACAGGAGGGAAATCGGATAACCGGGGCAAGCGAATTCGAATCGTGGAAGATGCGATACAGGTAAATTAGGTGCCTCTCTACTGACATTTTCTTTCTCATTCCACAGAGTGACTACAGACCATGTTGCATTTCTTATTGCCCTGTGTATGTGGTTCAAAATGAATTGCTCAACCACAATCTGCACAACATAATGGGATGCGCCAATAAAGTATACCAAAGCATGCTGTGGTAAGGAGGGGGTAGGCTACTGCCTTGCAAAGGCTGGTACTGAAAATGGTTAATAAAGTAGCTGATTTAGCTACTGTATTCATAGTGCATTGTTTTACGATAATTGTTATTCATTATGTTTTACATACTTGACTCATTGAAGTTCAGACAAATATTGCTTGTGTTAACTGCCAACGTTTAGCTTTAATTTGACACCAGAATTATTATGTTAATTTTAGTACGGGTGGTTTCGTTCAGCTAAAGGAAAACCACTTTTGAGATAAACACATTTTAAAATTGAGCATTTTTGTTGTTTTCATGGTTTATCAGAGGAATTGCACGAAAAAAACTGGGTGAAAGATAAAGAGATTAATGCCACCAATTCAAAACAAAACTCAAAATACAAAATTAAAAACATTTTCACCCCCTTTTTTTTTTTATCCGGTCATAGCGCAAAAATCTGCCTGTGCGACTTGTTTATTAGTTGCCTTCACATTAACCCTTTCGATCCCACGGGCTCTAAAAGAGCCTTTGTTGTGATCCGCTTCCTTCCCGTGGGCTCTAAAGGTGCCGGGAATCGGCATGCCCTTGACGACCACGGCGACTTAAATCACCACCTGAAAATGCTTGAGTGGTTTTGGGGTTGGCGCCCTCTATTGACAGGAATGCAGTGTATAAAGTTTATGAAAAGAAAAGTGCGTCACTTTGCGGTTTTGTATGGTGCTAGCGTCCAGTTGAATTTAGTTGCAATCATGATGGAAACGGACATAAATGATGGCATTTTGGCTGAGATTTTGGCAGACAGTGGCTCAGAATCAGATGACGAAGTAATGGATGACGACGACGACGACGTTGAACTTGAAGAGGTAGGCCAAAATCACAGTAAAATGAATAACTAATATTAATAACAGTTAACGTTACTCTTCCTGGCCCCAATGGCAATGCAAATTAACGTAATTCACTTATTTTCCTAGGCTATAGCGTAAATAAGCGTTAGAACTGTTGGAGTTGAGTAATGTAAATTTAGAAAATGGATCCCTTTTAATAGGATTGACCAAATCCCCACCCCCTGGACTGGGTCAAAAACGTCAAGTGAAAATGTACAATTATTAGTAGTTTGTTGGGGTAATATTTGTATTCATTGAAACAGCAAGTTGATGTATAGATATAGCATAGAAATTTTAACATTTACCCATAGCCGGTCGTGCTGTTTAGCGTTAACAGGCTGAAAATGCACTCTTAGTCTGAAGCTTCCAAAAGAATAGCCTTGTATTCGAAAGGCCCTCATAAGTCGTATTATGCAAGAAGTTGGTTGAATTCACATTCACAATCCCACATTAAAACGAACATTTCTCGATAACGAGTTTTGGAGAGTGGATGGAATCTGCCATATTTTTTTTTTTCAACACAATATTCATTTGCGCATGACCCCCTGTGGCCTGTGTGCACATGCAGCAAAGTAGCATTGAGATATTGTATTTACAAATGTATGATCGAGATTAATCCTCCTTTGTTTTTCTGTTGCAGCCGACCTACCAAAGGTGATAGCCGACCGAGATCAAGGAGGACGACAGGAAAGTTAGATTCCGATCTGGTTGGAACGACGAGACCATTACGAGTGTGGGACTGTGCAGTTCACTGGAAATTCTGGCCCCACGGCGACTTTGCCACACTGTCGGCAGTAGAAGATCTTCAAAGCTGTATTTTTGCATCAACTTGGTATTGTGGGGAATATGCTCTCGTCGACGAGACTAATCGCTATGCGCAGCAAACAATAGAAATCAATTCCTGATGAACAATTATCCACCGGCACCCAACCAACATTCCAGAAATGATGGCATTTGTGGCACTTCTCATTGCTATGGGCATAAACCAAATCCTCTCAATACAAAGATGTACTGGTCGACATCTGAAATTCTTCACATCCCACATTCTATCCGTCGATCATGTCCCATGTCGGTTCAGTTCAATTCTTCGGTTCCTCCACATCTCAACAACCAAATTCGTAGAGCTTTCAACGGGACAAACTTTCCAAACGGCCTTGA
>JAQQFT010000476.1:0-25800 GCA_029582265.1 Zoroaster sp. YZ-2022 | reverse complement strand
AAAAGAAAATCAAAGTCCTAGTTTAAGATGAATCAGGATGAATAATTTATAGCAACAATGGTAACGAATATAACCTTATAATGTGGGTATTATTTTCAGTCACTGAGTTAATCTAAAACTAGCACTGATTCCATGCCCTGTTGATTGTGACGATACTGCCTCTTTAATACAGGGCACATGAAAATAATGTTGTTTTAAACTAAAAGGCTGAACAACATTTTGAAAGACGACTTAACAATTCTTTTTGATGAAATCACTTCAGACGGAACAGTTTCTCAAGATGATTGATACTTTACACCAAGCTTTACACCAAGTAAACATGTACATAATGTCACATATTTGATAATCTGAAATGTTGTACCTGCCCTTTAAGTTCTGAAGGATGATATTCGTTTGATGACAGTTTTACTGTAAAATATAAATAAATAAATAAATAAATAAATAAACAAGGTCAGATATGAGCAGTTGTCTAAAGATCTGTCCTTTCATTAAAAGCAGTAAGTCATGCCTGATGTTCTTATGCCTACAAGGGTTTCACGCAACTACCCATCAGACGCATGACCTATTTGTATGGGTCATTTGAAAAGGCTGATCAAAATGATTGATTAATTGGAGTCCATCAATAATGCACAAATGATTTCAACTCGAAATTAATCCTTGAAAGTAATATGATTATGTGAAGTATGGATCCAGTTTTCAAATAATCTGGATTACAATTAAATAATCTTTCATCTTTCTTTCATGTGTCATAAGTAGGACAAGGTTTTAAAGGGGAATATGCATCTTGGTAAAAATGTCTCTAAATGCATTCTTAAGTTTCAGCTTATTTAGTGGAAAATAATACTGCATCATGATTTGTCATTGAGCATGTCTTTGAAGAATGATTCACGACACGTGATCCATTTCAGATTTGAATTTGTCTTTACTTTACGTTTCTCGTAAACAAATTCTCAGACACAATCAATTCACTGATGTTTGGTACCATCACCATAGTTAAAACCAATCAAGTTTTTAAATATTTCGTTCGTTTACATTTCGAGGTTTATACAATTAGTGTACACCATACAGCCCCATTTGAAGCCTCTTTGTCCCTTGTAATATATGCCTAGTCCTATTACACTGTAATCGTAGTAAGATCCCGTATTGAAACAGCGATACGCCTTTATTAAAGGACAGCATTGTCACGTTTACTGCAGACATTCAACAGGGCATGGAATCGGTGTCCTAGTTTAGTTGAACACATACAGTGACTGAATATTAATGGATCATCTATGCACAGCAATGGTGATATGTCATTATCATGTTAATCTAAAACTAGACTCCGATTCCATGCCCGTGATCGAGATATTGTCCTCTAAATATGTAGCTATGCACATAGCATCGTTTATTGTTCAATATGTATTGTCATGGATACATATTCAGAACGATATGTCTATAGTATGTTATGTGCATACAAATGACACCCATAACCTCGTTTTCAGCCAGTTTATTGCATAAATAATAAGTATACAGTAATCCATGAAATGTTTTTGTTTTGTTTTGTTTGTTTTTGGTGGGGGTAAGAGCGAGGGGTTACCTCCTTTTGTTAATCATAATTATACAATAATCATACAGTTACCACACATTCTCCAAATTAGGTCAATAATTGGACGATGTTGTCACATACCCTATTTCCAGGTATTTCAGACCCTCCTTAGTAATTTAACATTGATCCTGTTTATTTCATTACTGAAAAGTGGTTAGCCATGATGTTTGATTTGATTTTGTTTCATGAAGCAATTTTGCTCCAGAGCGAGGTCATGACTGTTTAATCCATTTTTTGATTCTGTTTCCTTAGAAACCAGTTATTACATTACGTTGCAAGAAAACAATCCGTGAAACCGCATCAAAATACGGCGCCATCACTCTCAATGATTACTTAAATTGGCTGAACACTAAAATAACACAGCTATTTGAATAATTGACATCAATTAAATATTATCTAACACTGTGCGAGTCATGTGATGCTGAACACAAACAGCGTAGTGATACAACTAATGTAAATTTATATCACAAATATAAACATAATTATTGACTAAAAACATGCATGAGTGCCTTTCATTGGGAACACGTAACCTCATTAACTACCACCAGTTTCTGTAGAGGGCGCTTTTCGAAATTAACATGTGATGTCATGTGTCAAATCAACGCTCTCTGCTTGAAGGTCGATGAACGTGTTCTATAAACACTCAATAACCACACACGCTGATTGGCTCATAACTGAATTCGGTTATTACGTGTGATATATCATTATGGAAAAATCTTACCAAGTAGAAAACTGATTTACTTGTTAATGAATGTCTCTGAATATTATAAACAAGAGAAATGGTAATTGTAGTTTATAACGGTGCCTTATGTATACTGCTTTTAATTACAAGTATCTTAAAGGAGTTAGGATTAGTTATTAAAAATATTCAGCTTTTTGTAAAACTTGACGCCTATTTATGTGAAGCTTATGATAAACATTGCCCAACTTTCTATTGCATGTCACGTACAGTGCCTATTTCATCCCTAGAAACAACGTTGTCTGAAGTGCTGTCAGAAAAAAGAAAGTCAAATACCTTTATATAATTTAGGACAGAGTCCTATTCCTATAATTGCATATTTGCATATCGAATGTATTTCACTATTTTCTCGTACAGACTCAGCTGAAACTTTCACAGGTTGGTTGTTCAAATGAATATTTAACGTGATTATAAGACAGTGAGCATACTTGTAAAGCAGTTTTGCCAATATTAGGCCTACCAATCGTGTACATTCTCTTTAACCACTGCTATTTTGCTTAGACACATCACGTGATAGTCCTGATTTTGATAACAGTTTTGCAACTTGCATGACATTTGAGGCTATTTATAGACAGTTTACTTGCATTCAAATTCTCAAATTTAAAACACACATTAAATAAATTTTCGAAATGTTGCACAATCAATTTACAAAAATACTCAAAATTAGAACTACATGAAACTTGTATTTAGATGAAAGAAAGAAGTAGAATTCATCCAGTATTATTTTGTTCTTTAAAGCCGTTATACACTTTAGTATTCGAATACATCAAATAATGATCAACTTGAAACTTACTTTGGTGTAAAGTTAATGAAGATACCAACACATTGAGTATTTATGTCTGAGGTACTATCATTTTGGTATAATTTAACAAATATTTAGAAAATTAATTTTAATCCGTATCGTTAATCTCCACGTTATAATAAATAGACAAATCTGAATCCATTTTTAAAATTAATTTTCTATTAAACAAACAATGGAGGAAGCTGGTGGGCTTTCATACATGCTTTGATTCTTGTTAAGGTATGGATTCATTAACAGACATTTTACCAAAAGTGTACACTGGTTTCGAAGACTTTGTGACATTAATATTTTAGTCTACGTTTATTACCAATAAATTGTATCTTTATTTACACTATTAAAGATAAGCAGTGATATCAGTAATTACACTTGAGTGTGGCTACCCTCTGTCGGTTGGCCTTTTGGCTTATCTACCGGAGTTGTCTGGAAAAGAAAAACAAATTAATTCTTAAATATTGAAACATGCACTTGTGATTCTCGCGATTGGTTTTTATCTGATAATATTTATATTAGGAAAAGAAAACAATTTAAAATTTCAGAAATAATTTTCAAAAAGCATTGATAAATTGATCTGATAATCTAAACGGAAGTTATTTTTAGTCTGGAATCTTGGGAATGGGGCTTACAATATTCCTAACAACTGATTGAGAAAATCACATTGCGTTCTGCCAACTATTTTAACAGGTTTCAGTTAAGGGACCTCTTCATGTCGGAAGATGCAACTCAATTTGTTATATCAGCATGTAATATTAACTTAAATATTCACCTCAACTAGCCTTTTCGTTCCTTTCTCTAATGATTTTCCCCAAACGGAAGTTATTTTTTAGTTGGAATCTTGGGAATGGGGCTTACAATATTCTAACAACTGATAGAGAAAATCACATTTGCCGTTCTCCAACTATTTTAACAGGTTTCAGTTAAGGGACCTCTTACATGCGGAAGATGCAACTCAATTTGGTTACATCAGCATGTAATATTACTTAAATATTCACCTCAACTAGCCTATTTCGTTCCTTTCTCATTGCATCCCCCCGATTTCAGCATTTCAATTCGTGCTTTAAATGAACCAACTCACAATATACCTACCAGTAATAATCATCTAAACAACCAAGAGTGATTAATTCTAGCTAATTATCAAATAAAAACAAACTGTGGATAAGGCCAAAAGCTCCATTGTGAGCACAAAATTTTTTGGCTGGTCTTTGAAAAACCATAAAGACAAATGGTTAAGACCCAAAAAATAATAATAATACAGCGTGCGCTTATTCATTCGTTGCAATGAATATAATTTCATATAGTATCAATACAATATGATAATATAATGTCTGAATCGTCAGTAAGTTCGCTCATCGGTTGTTAATATTGACTCGAATTGAAATAATCATTGATAATATTGCCGGAGATCATAATATTTCATTCATATAGAGTGTCATTTCACATAAAGTGTCTTACTCAAGGACCCAAGTATCACGGTCACGAACGACTAGGATTCGAACCACATTCTGACGACTCAGCATCATGGCAACCGATTCCCTCCCCAAAAAATATAAAAAATAAAATAAAAAAAATGTTTTGGGTTTATATTTCTCTACCGATTTGGTAGAGAAATGCTATAATGGATGAACTAACTTGTTATGATATCACCTATTTAAATATACAGAGCTCAATCATTTGCTTCGGTGATTGATTTAAATAAATTTCCATAAATATATTATTCATATTGCTGGAGGTTATGAATAATTCAGTAGGAGTAGTTCTAGTGTTGTCACGTACGCCATGACTAAAGGCTAGAGAATCACCGGTGGCATAGTCAAAACAGGGGCGTTTCTTTTTTAACAATTTAACTGGCTAAAAAAGTTAAAAATACACAATTCACTTATTTAAAATATCCCAACCCTAGGGGTCCCAAATCACAAATTGTTTGTTTTTTTTCAGAAGTCAAGCACAGTATTTGGGGATACTTATGGGAAAAGTCGAACCTAATTTAAATTTTGTTCATCACGGTATTTCCCTTAAATTTTTTCATTTAAAATTTTAACCCACCAGGAATCACCCTCTTTATATCCGTTTAAGGAAACAAATATTCCTTTTTCCCCGAAAATAATAACCGTTTTGCGAAATGGATAATGATTTTTGACTTGTTTCTTTTTCCCCCAGTCGTTTGAGGTAATAAATTAATGGGTTATTTTTTTGGGCTGAAACATCGTTTATAAAATGGTGCCATTATTTTACCAAAAAAATGTCTACTTCAAAAAAAATTAATTTTGGGAATAAACGGCCCTTTGTGGTTAATTTTGTTCAAATAAATTTATTCGGTTTTAAACCGAAAAAAAAATTTGGGGAAAACGGGAAAGGGGTTAAAATGTTCAAAAAAAAATATACACTTTTTAAAATTTTTTTAAATTCTATATTTTATAAAATTAAAAAATGAAAGTGATTTCATGTCTTTTCAGAAAAATTGAAATAATTTTCTTTTTATTCCAACGTAAATTTTCAAAAATTAAATTTGAAATTTTGTTTGCAAATTTTCAAACAAATCAACCCTGAATTGGTTTGATTCTGTGGGCCTGATCGTAACTTTGTCCTTTTAAATTAAAGGAGTTTGGTAATGCCCGCACCTTAATTTTTTTAAAAAATGGCCCTTTTTAGGTTTTCGAGGACCAATATTGGTTATTATTTTTGGTCCCTTATGGTTTTTTTTGGGAGCGATCATATTTGTTTAGGGGGCGCTGGCTGGCCAAGTTGGGATTTTCCCCCCCCACGGGGAAATTTTGTCGCATTTGGGAAACTTGTCGGCAGGGAAAAATTTTCAATAACAGGGTGATGATTCTTTAAAAAAACCCCTCCAACAAATATATTGTGAATCATTATTTTAGAAAAGAACCCCCAAAAACAATTTTGTTTGATTTGAATCTTTTGAAAAAAACATCAAGTTTAAAAATGTACTAAATTTTGAAATTTTAAAAGGGGGCAAAAACTTTTCTCACTCGTGTTTTAAAAAATTTTAAAATTTCCTTTCTAAAAAAATAATGAGTCCGAAAAAAACCAAAATTTTTGGGAGGTCCCTACAAATTTCCCCCAACCCCCGGACTTTTTCTTTGTTTTCATTTCAAAAAATTTTTTTCCTTTTAACAGAAAAGGTTAATGTTTATAAAAAAACATTTCGAAATTGCCGAGAAATAATGAAAACACTGGTGAAAATCTTAATATAAATTTCCGAATGTTTTTAATTTTTAAAACCGTTTTCATAGTAAATTGGGTGAACTGAAACCCTTTTAAAGGGAAAATTTCCCCTTAATTAAAAAAATGAAGGGTGAAATTATTATTTAAATCTTGTTGTGAAGTTTTGTATTTTAAAATTTTTTTTTGTCTGAGGGACTGTACCATTGAAAATGAAATTAAAATTTGGATTTTAGGAAAAAGGGCGTCCTTTCCCAAATACCCTTTTGAATGCAAACTCTGGTTTTCACTATTTTCTCGTTAAAAAAACGTAAAAAAACCTTTTCAGAAAGGGCACCGATCCCCAGACAAAAACCCAAGCTTGACACCATGTGGCCGCCCAATCCTTTAAACATTCCATTTTGACAGATTTTCAGGGTTTTAGGTTTGGTAACCGCAGGGGAAAAGGTCTTTCCAAAAAAAAAAGTGGATAGGGAAAAACACAAACACCCCTTGGGCTCAACATACAGGAAGGAAAATTAATTTTCCTTTTTTTCTCCTTTTGTTCTCCCGTTTTTTATTTTATATTTTTTTTATTTCCTTGTTTTAAATTTGTTTTTCTCAATTTATCTTCTTTTTTGGTTTTTTCCCCCGTTGAATTGTTTTTCAACTTAAAACTTCTCCAGCCAAAACCCGTCCTCTTTCTTTTAAAGAGGGCCCAACCTCTTTTGTGTTCAAACATCTGAAACCCCTTTAGGAAAATTGGTTCAAACGTAAAGGGTTTAAAAAATTTTTTTGCACTTTTAAAGGTTTTTTTGTTTATTTATTATCAATTAATAAACATTGAAAACCATTTAGTAAAATCCAAACTGTGCCCTTTCCTTTAAAATCATTTAAAAATTTAAAATTTAAAAATGAGGAATTTTCAAAAACGTTTTTGAACCTTTTTTTTGGGGATCGTTTAGAACCGATGACTGCCAGTTAGGGGGCCAAAAAGACTCCCCAAGAATATGGAAAACAGGCCCCTTACAGGCTGGGTTGATACCCGCAGGCGGGTTTGGGCAAAGGTTTAAACTAAAAGCGCCCCCAAAAACATGGGTTTTTTTAATTTAAATTTTCTATGATGCATTCCCCCGAATTATGTCTAAATGGTTTATATTATTCCCCGGTCATTGGCCAATATTTTCAGTAATTTTCATGATCCTGGGGTATATACCCATTTTATGGAACACATTGTTACGTTTGAAGAGAACCAACAGTAAAGTGTCTTGCTCAAGGACGCACCACGGTCGCGTAAATATTGAATCCATGCTGCCACTAATGAAACCAAATAGTGATATCTTATTTTGACGTAAGTTAAATTTAATCGGAAAAGAGATATCACCTTATTATAGACATATCTAAAATTTAAACAATATATCCTTTTCCCGGACAGGAGAGGAGATCTCATTAATACAGTAATCTATTATTATTATAAAATTCTGGTTTTAATAGAGATATTCTATGTAATTAAATGTTAACTTTGCACATCATAGTCGACTCAACCATCCTGGGCACAGTCTGATTCATTGACTGTTGGGCGTGGCACTGTACAATGAATTTACAGTAAAAATAGAAGGCAATCAATGATGGACATGTTCTCGTTTCAAAAATCATTGCATTTGGCCGCCATGATCCATTTAAACAAGATAAAAACCTTTTTTGAGTTTCATTTAATACTTAACGACTCAATCCGTGGCAAGTACATGTTTAAGGTAAACTGTAGCTTTGCATGGTGAAGAGGAAACAAGACTAATTGTGTGACACCATGGAATTTTTATTGAGTGGTAATTATTTGAAAGAACTGGAGGTTCAACGATTTCAATAGTATGCTCTGGTGTCACCGCAAGTAGTCTTACATGTTTTATATTTGAGCTTTCAATTTTTGACTGTTGCTGTATCACAAGGTTAAGGGCAAACTCCTTTACTTCTTCGCAACTATGTACACAGCGCAAGCGCAAACCAATTAGCGTAATGCATGATGGTCTAGATAATCAAAATCCAAAAGGGACTCTAGTACCTCCACGGATAATGTCTATCAATGCAGAATCAATAGTAACAGTTAACCATGCTTTTTCTTCTAAACCATTTGTTCAGTTTAAGGCATCTAATGTGGATTTTCGATTACAACTACCCAATAATATACGAAGAAAAGCGAACCTTGACCCAGTAGACCAAGATGCAACCCCGCGTGTGTTTGCAAAAGATAGTCCAAAGACCTTGTGCAGATGACGTCATCACATCACCTGGACCGTTTGGGATCACTAGAGTCGATGTGAGGTATGTGAGGTCCCATTGTTCAATAATGATCTCCAATATGACTGGATATGCTGAGAATAACAAACACCCAACAAACAAACAAACAAACAAACGTTGACACTGCACGACACGATATTCTATGAGTCAAACATTTTAAATCAGCTCAAATCTGGATCCGTTATGAATTGTAATTATTGAAGATTCTTGTATGTTTTACCATTTATCATTTAGTGACCAACACCCATCATCTTTGAGATGATTGACATTGTCTTCAGCTAAAAGGTTTTAAACTTAAAGAATGTTTTGTTGTCTTGAAAGGGGTGAAAATTTTGTTACGGGGTGCAATTTAGAAATTTTTTGACATTGCAATCACGCAATTTGGGAGAAGTTACCAAAAGAAGATCCCATCTAGGTCCGTGGGGAAACGCTACGTTTACGCAGTTGTATTTTTGGGCATGATTTTGCTCGTTACCATCAGACTTGGTTAATGTTCGATTCCAGTCTTACCAGTCTATAATACGTATCACGGAGGAAGAAACTTTCCTTTTGACTGAACATACACCCCTTACAGAATTTATCAATGGAAAAGGAAAATAAGTTCACCCTTATGAAACCCGATGAAAGTTATTCCTGAATGTGTACGTAGTAATTACATTATACGTCAAACAGTGCGCTTTTCTTATGAGGGTGATCTTAAAAGGGGAAAGTCGCCGCATGCCGGTGACCTATGACAGTTGCGCACAAGCTCAATCGTACAATTATCTTGGTTTCTTATCTTGGATTTAATATCACATCTATTTTACTGAATAAACCCACCGAGCTAGCCTCGTTACATTGCCCTTGTCAAACCACCATCGTTTCTGCAATGCGTCTAGTACTCCTCCCCTCGTAACGTAGGATAGCCAACGTTAGATCATCGCTGCATAAAGAACGACACAAACACTTCAATATTATTATTTAAAAGAAATTAATTGTACAAAATTTGTTTGTTGGTAAACTGTTTTAGTGTTTATTGTTCTTTAATCAAGATATACACAATAATAAAACCTAAAAGTTTACCAATGTAGATTTAAAATATGAAAATGTAGAAAAAGATATCAAATTTTAAAAAATACTTTGAGAATTTTTTTACATTTGTTCCTCTTTGGGAACCCAAGACAGAAACTTATCATGACGACATTTACCAACTCAGCTTTTGGTTAATAATTCTATTTTGTAATCAGGAAATAACTAAAATACATTATATCCTTAAATATATTATGTAAAGTGTTATTTAAAAAAGTTTGTCGGCCATTCTAAAAAATGCATTATATAACAGCAAAGGGAATTTTTAACGGAGAGAAACTAATTAGGGTTGTCTGCAGTCTTTCCAATTATGAATAAAGAAGAGGTTGCCGAGACTCCCCGAAATCAATATGAAAACTAATTAAGAAACATTACATAAAAAAACAAAAAACCCCAAAAAAAATCAAAAAGTTTTGTTTCGTTTAAGTTCATTTTTTTGTTGAGGGACAAAACACAAAAAATTTTTGGGTTGGGGAGAATAACTATTTTAAAAAAGAGATAAAGGGGTATGAAATGAAAAACATTATAAAAAAATTTTTTTTTAATTGATTTTATAAAATTAGCATTGAGTAGGGGGTTTTTCAATTAGTGACCTTCAATTTGTCTCTGGGGAGGGCGCCCCTTTAGTTTTTGACATCATTTTGTTAAGTCTATTATAAATGTCCGGGTTATTTTTTTAAATTGACAAAAAATATCCTGAGAGAAATTGCCCCTGCCCACGTCGCCCGCGATAAAAAAAGCACCCTGTCGAGGTCAAGGAATTTTTGTGACATAACACCATGACGGAACCCTTTATTCCAATTCAGCGAAACCATTTCCCCATATTGAACTATTTACAAGGAGTTAATGGTCGATAGCACCCACCCGACACATGTTAGAGACGGCGCTTGTTAAAGGGGGGAAATTTGTGGGGGAAACCCCGAATTTGGTGAATTGCGACAGATTTTTAGTTTAGTCAAGATTCTGCCCAACCTTCATTTTCAATGGTTCGCTGGCTGAAATAATCGGATGGTGGACTCAATCAAAAGGAAAATTGTTGTTATATGGCGAACCCTCCACCCCGTTCTTTATAATGAACCGATGTCTGAGTTTCAGTAGTTCCCTTTCCATGTACAGGGGGTTTTATTGCTTAAAAAGAATTAATAAGTCGTTTAATTACAAAATAAGAAAATTGAACCTCAGTTTTTCCCAACCAATATTACAAGATTATAATCAAAATAACTTATTACTTTATGAATCTTTAAATGATTTTGAAAACCGAGAAAACCCTCCAAAAATTTCTGATCCACAGTTCGCCTACGCCCAACGCACTATTCCACCGGCATCCGTCATCGCGTAACCCCCAGCAGCTTGCAGCAGCATTCCCCCGAGTCCGGCATTTCCTGAGGACGATCAGAGCACATGATCGAAACGTCGAGTTGTACCTCCAGTTCTTTCAGAACTAATTACTACTCAATTGATATTCCACATGGTGTCACCGCAATTAGTCTTACTTATCATCCTCACCATGCAAAGCTCCAAGTTTTACCTATTATTTTTTTGTTTTACATTTTGGCATTATACGGGTTTGTGTGGGGGATTAATCTCACCTTGAAGAATTCTAGCGTGATCCTCGCCCATCATACCGTAAGACACGTCCTTACTCTGCACCAGATCTGGCCGACTTTATGTCAGTTACCATTCGCTCTACGGTGAGGAAAGCGGCTAGGTTGGCCGTGTACGACGAGATGATGATCAGAGTAAAAACCACCACACCCGACGATGCGGCCGGATAAAGACCCACACGAATTATGATTAGAAGTTAGTCCCTCAACGTTTAATTTTGAAGAAGTTTGTGTTCGTAAAGGAATGGCCCAAAGTTGGTTATGTTTACAAAACTGCTTCTTTGAAACCTATGAAAGTTTCAGCTTAATGCGAGTTAATTCAAGAAAGTGTGAACAAGCTTTTGCAATTATTATAGAAAACCATTGCATTTTGACTTTCTTGAAAATGTGAATAACTGCTGTGTTTTCTAAACGCCATTGATTCAGACATAATAGGACGATTGGTATCTTATCAACTTCAATTCAGTAATTTTTCGATAACAATTTGGTAATATTGTAATCAGGTTTTAAAAAAATGTTGTACTCCTCTTAAATATTGGATAAATTCATAATGAAAATAACCATAATGAATAGGAATATATCTATGAAAGATTAATCTTTTCAAATCAATTCGGAATCGAGGCATTTGATCGATTCTGAATTGGTTTGGAAAGTTGAATGATTCAACTGAGTAGACTGATTAAATACCACTTATTAAGTCACATTATATTCTGAGGTTAATTTGATCTGATTCTGAAATCTTATTTGACCAGCTGTTTTCATTTCTCCTTTTTTGGTTAGTGTTTTGTTATTTTGCATTTGATGGAGCCTGCTATAGGTTCGAAATTTGACACCAACAGATTCAACTCCCCCCGGTTGATATAATTGCCAAAGGTTTGAGGACAGACATAATGTCCATGCTATGCACAGTTATGATATTTAACAGCGGCGTAGCCGGGACTTTTACAGTGGGGCAAGGGGAATTGTTTTCAGTGGGGGAGGTGGCAGGGTATAGGTTTTTTCCTTTTCTTTTCTTTTTTGGGATTATGAGGATTTTTCGGGCAACGGGGCACTAAAATTTTGTGGGCGGGACGTACCCAAGGCCCCTCGGAAAGCCGCAATTTTAAACTATCCGTGATACACCTTCCGTTCATAGCAGCTCGATTGGCGTTAGTTCGCCGATGATGGCCATGATGGCCCTTTTTGTTTGATTAGTTTATTGCTTTGAGTTTTGGCCAACACCAAGGTATCTGGATGCACTGTATACTGGCGCTCGAGTGTCTCGAAAAAACCCAAGCGACCTGAGCGGGACTTGAATCGACGATTTCGCTAGTGTAGACTGTTAACCCCCGACCTGCCCACTGAAGACAAATATTTCAAACAAAAATGTAATTGTTAGATAAATCAAATTCTCAATTTGACGTTTTTACCTTGGGATATATCGCATCCTCTGCATCAGCCCCGAACGAGAACCATAGACTGTTTGTAATAAAAGTCAAGTGGTTTTGTCATTAGCCTGGCTGGCACCTGTGCCTCATCGGTCGGGACCGTGTCCCTGACAGGGTACCATTCTTTGGGACGAAACCGATGACCAGGAAGAGTACAATACTAACACCTGTACAAATCAAAAAGAAGTACAAGTTCAATTTAAAACAGATGAGTAAAACAATAAACAGCTTTCATTTCTAACCCTGTCGTTTTCAAAAAATATCTTTTTAAATGTAACCTGTGACAGTTTCATCACAAAAAGGTCCTCGTATGTTGAGAAAAATTACAAAAATCTGTTACATGCTTTTATGTTAATATCCTAAGA
The DNA here is from genome assembly GCA_029582265.1 of Zoroaster sp. YZ-2022. NCBI lineage: Eukaryota > Metazoa > Echinodermata > Asteroidea > Forcipulatida > Zoroasteridae > Zoroaster > Zoroaster sp. YZ-2022. The sequence goes on along the minus strand of JAQQFT010000476.1, from coordinate 12,759 downwards.
TTTTAGATAACAATTCTTAATACTGTATAATCTAGTCAGTTCATGCTATTATTGAGCGCCTAACAAGCAGCCACTCTCATAACAGCCTCTCCAGTTTTTGTGCTAAGTAGTGTTTTGTAGCTACAAGTTTGTCTTCATTTTATACTAGTGGATTTCTTTATTACACCTGGAATCTACGCTGGACGTTTTATGTGAGTATTTGTACATTTGTTTTCTTATAATAAGTTAAAAACTGTTGTTTTTTTGTCTGTCTCTGCAGTAAGATTTTTACTGTTGAGTGTATACACATTTTGGATCTTTCATTTGTTTTGTGCAGTCAACTCTGATTTAGATTATAACTCTGTAGCTAGAGATTATAACCTGACGCTTGACCACAAACCCTTTTGTTTGGATCAACAACTTTGTGATCCAGACAATGGAGGTCTACATCCTGTTTATTCTACCCTGCTATCCAGACCATTGTGTCTCAATGACTCATCAGTAGATGGCTACAAAGATGCAATCCACCAGCTTGTTCACCTCCAAATCCGCCATCTTAAAATTCTTGAGACGTCCTATATCATACTATGATAATTCATCTGCCACCTTTCACCTGGAACTCTTTAATTTCTGGTGACATAAACCCCAAACCCTGGACCTGAAACACTGATCAACACACCCACAAACGCCACTCAGCTCTATAAGAATTTCTTACAGCCGCAATCAGAACTACTCAATCTTCGCAATGCGCATATGGTACTTGATGTGGCAGCTTTATCTTATTCAGCATTGAGTCAATTGAACTGTCTTGGAATACTTAAGCCTAATCAACCCCAAACATACCGCCAGCACACACATAGAGGTAAAAACTGGTCGCCGTAGAATGGACAGACTTACACAACTAGCACTCCAGCCTTACTTCAACCCCCAGCAGTGAACTCCAACCACATCAACAAGCGACATTGGCATAACTTCAACTCCAAATGTTTCACGATGAGTCTAAACTTCAGCTCTGTGTCTTGAACACTCAATCCATATGTAACAAATCGGATGAATTTGTTGACTTTGTTACTTCAAAACAATTTGGATCCTGCTGCTACCCATAACCGAGACATGGTTTAAACTTGAAAGTGATGACTTGCTACCACCTGTGGAGTGTACTCCTGCTGGCTACTCTCTCCACTCATATCCTGCAGACCAATAAAGCACCGGTGGGGGGTTGCACCATCTCTTCAGGTCCAGTTTATCTGTCAGTATGGAAAGTGCTTAACATTGACTACCTAACTTTTGTTTGAATCTCTGCATGCATGAGGTAACGATGCAACTCTAGATCTGTTTCGCCTTGTTAAATTATTTATCGACCAGAAAGGGATGTTGATGGTAAACATGTAAACTTCTCTCAGTTTTCTGCAGGAATTTGAAAAATTAATTGTCGATTATCTCACACCCATCTGACATTATTTTAACCGGCGATTTTAACATTCATGTATGGACATTATTTCAAACAATTATGCAAACTGGTTTAAAGATCTGCTCTCTGCTCATGGACTTACACAGCACATCACAGCACCCATCCATCGGTATGAGTCGCTGTCTTGACCTCATGATAACGCGTGAAAATACTTCACCTCCTTTATCTCCGAATATAACTATTCATCCTGGCTTATCTGATCATTATGCAATCATGGTAAATTTGAACCTTAAAAACCTCCCATACCTACCATTTCTGTAACTACTCGCCACTGGAAAAAAAGTAAATATTAAAGATTTATGTCATGATGTTGAATCTCAACTGGAAAATGTAAACCTTGAAGATGGTGAGCTGGATTCTGTGTCAGTCTATTTGAATCTATCATCAATAAAGTAACATTATCTTGGATGATCATGCTCCGCAAAAACTCGAACTGTTAAACTACAATCTGAATCCCCTGGTTCAATGATGATATCCGTGCTAAGGAAAATCCGCCCGCCAACTTGGAGCGAAGATGGCGTGACAATGGGAAACTTGGAGTACATCGGCAAGAATACTGTAACCAACGTGATATTGTGAAGAACATGATTAACCAGGCAAAAATAACTTTCACATTTACTCATCTCTTGTGGAAGATCCCGCTCTTCCAGTGATCAGAAAAAACTCTTAACATTGTTGAAAAGCTGCTTCATAAACCCAAAGCTCTCCAGTACCACCATCTACACACTCGATCTATGGACCCTCGCAAATGCTTTTTCCAAACTTTTTTGTCACAAAAATTTGAGAAATATCCGTCGTTTCTTTTCCCTCAGTACCTGCCGATTCTATCACAAACACCATCATCGCAAGGATCACACAATGTAGACTGTCCATGTTTTGAGCCTACTGGTGTTACGGAGATCAAGAAACTCATCATGGAAATCGCCATCAAAATCAATATGGAACTTGATCCAGTGCCAACTTCGCTAATAAAAACAAAATATTGATGTGTTTGCTAGTAGCCGCTATCACAATTATTTGTTGTAACAGATCTCTTTTCTTCCGGTTGTTTCCCTAATATAGCCAGAAGCAAGATTGCTCATATGTTAAACCACTCCTAAAGAAACCCAATTTGGACAAGAAGTTTTTCAAAAATTCACCGAACCAGTAGCGAATTTAAAGTACCTTGGAAAAACATGATCGAGCGAGTTGTTTCATCACGGATCTCTGACATGTTCATGTTCGTGCTAATAACCATGTCGGACACGATTTCAGTCAGCCTACAAACCATTTCATGGAACGGAAACTGCTCTTCTTCGCGTCCAAACAATGACGACTTTTATCTGCCATGGATGAGGGGAAAATCACTGCATTAGTTTTGTTAGACTTAAGCGCCGCTTTTGACACGGTCGATCATAAAATCCTTCTCTCCTGCCTTCAATATCATCTTGGAATACATGACACAGCCCTGGATTGGTGTAGAGTCCTACCTTTTAATAGGCCTCAACATGTTTGTATTGGTAACGCTATCTCCGGAGCCTATTATTCTTGTGACTATTCTGTACCCCTAAAGGGCTCTGTATGCTCGGCCCACCAGTGGTTTACTGTTTATACCTTTCCAGTTCGTGATATTGGCATTTTGAAGTATAATTTAAATTACCATGTTTACGCTGATGACACGCAGCTTTACATTACTTTTTAAGTCTTCTTCAAGAACCTGCTGATTCCTGCATTAAAACACTGGAAAAGGTATTCAAGAGATTCAAAGTTGGATGAGACAAAACTTCCCTGAAATTGAACGATGAAAAAAACAGAATTTGTCTCTATTTGGATCACGTCAGCATTATTGTCTAAAAGTTTCTCTTCCATTGTATTACAATTAGGGACTTTGACTCGCATGATAACCCCAATCATTACAAGCACGCACAATAATTTGGGTGTTATAGGTTTGACTCGACAATGACTTTAAAAGCACACATATCTCCAAACATTGTTCGCATATCATCATTTCATATCAGAAATATAAATTCCGAATTAGGAATGTGATACTTAATAAAAGTGCTGCTGAACCACACCAAATTATACATGGCCGTTTGTCACATCACGGCTCGATAACGAGGATAACTCTGCTTTACTTGGGGTCTCCCGCAGAATCAAATATCTCGTGTTCCTTTGCACATACAAAACACGGCAGCTCGTGTTGTGACTTTGTCCAGAAAAGTCATGCCATATCACGCCAATCTTGGAAAAAGAACTGCACTGGCTTCCTGTTTACAGAGAATTGTTTTAAACTTATGCTAATTGTTTCACAAATCTTTTAATAACATTGCTCCAATTTATATTTCTGAACTGTTTAAAGTCTACCTCCATCACGCAATTTGCGCTCAGCAACATGTCACTCCTAAAGGAACCAACTTACAAAACGGAACTGCTGGGGTGATAGGTCGTTTTCTGTCGCAGCTCGAAAGACTCTGGAATCATCTTCCAACTAAACTCACAAATCTTGTCATAGTATAACCAGTATTCAAATCGATGCTTAAAACTCATCTTATGTCACAACTCTTCAAAGATGATGTATATGTTATAATTACATTATAGGTACATGTATCTCAGTACATAATTTTTCCCCTATGCTATCATTGTATATTGTTTGTATTCATGTTTTCTTTGTTCCGCGCCTTGAGCGCCCAGCAGGGTGGATATGTGCGCGCTAAAGTGATAATCTTTATTATGCCATTATTATTATTATTATTATTATTTCCAATGTTTGTACATTTCCCTTTTTTTAACTACAGGAGTTTTATACCTGCGCGTAAGCGAGTACTGATACACATCCAGATCTCATTAGACAGAGGGATGCATAAAGGGAGAATACGTCAGGTTTAGTGGTCTGCGGCTTCTTAATCATTAAATACTGATGCCTAAACTCATGAAGGGCTTGGTGAAGTCTGTCTATTACCCTCTCACGATCCAGATGTAATAGTGAGAGGTGCTACAGCATGATGTCCGCCTTCTGTAGAGATGAAAAGATGGATTAAAGTATAACGGATTTGGTTTCTCACAGATCGGATAAATGCACTTTTGATGTTATGGATATGTGTATCATCATCCACCACGCCCATTGAACTGACAAAGTTAAAATAGCAGGCAGTGACATCTGGGTTAATGTGTCCAGGTGAAGATATCAATGCCACTATCAAATAGATGACGCGCCTCTCTCCCAGGTGCCTGAGGACAACCATCACTCACAAAGGCACTACCCACCCACTGATGCTCTATACTGGATAGGATATGGGCGCTGATTGGCCTATAAAAAGTGCTGAAGTAACTTCGGCCGCCACTTGTTGGTTCCCCAAAAGGTCAAGAGTCAAATGTCATGTTAGCAATACAGAACCAATAACAACAACTGGTTCAGCACTTGGCATTGTTGTCGGTCGGGGAGCAGTAAACCTGTCCGGCCGTCACGCATGCGCCCAACTTCTTTCTTGGGGAGGGGAACAGATGGCGAACAACGAGCTTCAACCAATCGGCGCAACGTCTCCCATCCAGTTAGTACAGAGATCAGTGTACCCACTCAAGCACCAATCACCGTGTGCCATAATTGTTGTGGCCACCATCTTTACTCATTGGCACTGTTGATGACGTCACATACTCTCTCTCTCTAGGGCGGCAGCAGGCATAGATCCAGGGTCCATGGATCAAGAAAAATAGTACTGTCCTTATTCCACCAGATATTTGTGTCTGATATTATGTGTCTGCCATGCCATTCTCTTTGTGTATGTGATTCAATATAATAACTCAACTACGTAAATCGTTTCGTATCCATCCGCTCAATAACCTACGGGAATTGTGAACAATGATTGCTAACTAGATCAAGATGCAACATGCCACTCATATATTTGCAAATTAGTTTATGAGCAAAATTAGTGCAATGTTGCTTAAAGCAATACATGGAAATCATTATTGGTGCCACACACTTGAAAGACACTGTGGCCACTAGTCACCCACGCTCATACATTCTTAGAGGTTACATAGCCTCCAACAAGTGGGACGAAAAGGTGATTTATACGCTCAACGGGCGATGCTCATCACAATAGTCATTAAATATCATCACTACATACATTAAATGTACAGGAGATTTGAGTCGATAGATGGCAGCATTGTTGGAATTACGTAAAACAATGGAAGAAGAGCGGTTAAGTCCGCTGCTGCACAAGAATTCGCCAAAATATCCCAGTATAAAACAGTTTAGTTAATATTATATAAAGTAACGTCCTTTCCACATCGGTTCTAAATAGAATATTCCAAAATTATCAAATTCATCAAATTATCATTTCATATGAACAAGTGTTGTGTGTTCTTTTCTTTCCAGGAGTCGTAATTATATTAAACAGACAAAATCAGTAAATTATAATATCTCCTTAATTTTACAACAATCGTGACTTGTGCCAAGCAAAATGACTATACGAAGTGATTAAGTTAAAATTTGCAGTGAGTGAAGTTAAAATGCACGCGCGCGCCTCGAGCATACATGTACAGCTGCTTCCTTTGCTTGCCAGTGTACGCTAAAAAACAAAACAAAAAACAAAACCCCAAAACCAACCCCTCAAAACACACACACCACATTACAATAGTTTTAAACTTGCGCCATATCGACGAGCTCCCCACCATACCATTCCACGTGCCATTAAAATTGCGGAATTCCAGCGGAATCTGTCGTGAACCAACTGAAATCTTGTACTTGAATGGGATCTTTTCGATGATTTCCTCCAGCAGATCAACGGCGTAGCTGGTACCGATCATTACCTGAGGTACAGGTGACGGGGAACTCCTTTCTCATCAGATAAATTGGTTCCTATAGATGATTGGACACATGACAATACAGATTAAATCCCCCTATGTTATATTTTTTTTCACCTTTGATATAGATCCTTCTAGAATTCAAAACGTAAAGGCCACTAACTCATGAAAATTTGGGTTTATGTAAATTCTATGTTATGTAGATATATATCTACCAAATATCCATGCTTCTGGACAGTTTAAAAAAATATAGGAAGTCTATATTCGACATAGTAAGTAAGATTGACATGTGATTGTATTGTATTCATGCTTATCCTTATCACACGTGTTCGCTGTTTTGACAAAACACGAACAGATGAGGCCTATGACCCAGTTTCAAAATGTTGCCAGACGGATACATTTGGCTTCGAGTGTTTTCTCTACAATTATTCATTGTTTTTGAAACGTTGTTTTTTATTTTGTATTTTATAAATGACGTTATCTGCAGTTCAAGATACAAAACTGCACATATAAACATGCAACCTGTTGCCTACCAGGAAATTCATCATACTGACAAATTAAAAAAAAAAGTTATGAATTCTCTAATAGCGAAAAAACAGGGGTATATGTTTCGTTGATATTTGAATAATTGATTTAATAAAAGTACTTACGATAACAGACGTTACTAGGTAGGTTTTTTGTTTTTGAATATGCGGATGGACCGTTGCCGTTACCGTAAAGTACCACATTGTCAAACTTCAGTCTCTTTTTTAGGCTCCAGCTTCCCACGTTCTGATCTGGAGAAATAATTGAAAAACTAGTTTCTGAAACCAGAGAAATGCCATTTTCCTGGAGTATATGTTGCTAAAGCCACTGCTTACACTATTGGTAATCTTGAAAAGCTTATATGATAACAGTTATACACAACACTTTTGTTGATGATTGGAGCCTAAAGGGACAGGTAAAAAAGAAAATCAGGAAGAGTAAAAAGGAAATGTATTTCGTTCCCCTCGAAATAACATTTCGTTCCCTCGAAATATTATTTCGTTTACTTGAAATATTATTTCGTTCCCTCGAAATCATTTCGTTCCCTCGAAATAACCAATTTCGTTCCCTCGAAATAACATGTTCGTTCCCTGGAAATAACATTTCACGTGGGAATGAAATAATTATTTCGAGGAACGAACTCAAATTCGTTCCACGAAATCATTTCGTTCCCACGAATCATTTCTGTTCCTCGGAACATTTGTTACCTCGAAATATTGAGCCTCGACAGCATCTTGATATACATTAATTCTATTATGATATTTTCTCGGAAATGTTGTAGCATTGAGAGTTTTAAGCGACAGATGGAAACAAAAAATAAAATAATATTATTTTATAATATTATTTTATAACATTATTTTACTTATTTGCTTCCATCTGTCCCTTTAAGGGGCTCTCAGTGCTACGGCGACTCGGAAGTAATTGTCATATCCCAATAAATTAAATGGCATAATGGCGATTCCGTACAGCTCAATTATTTCGAGGTAACGAAATATTATTTTGAGGGAACGAAATATTAATTTGAGGAACGAAATACATTTTTTTTTACCTTCCTGATTTCTTTTACCTGTCCGCTTAGGGGTTCCGTAGATGATGGCATAAAAATCAGTAAAGTTTAGGGAAATAATTTATCAAATGAATTTCTGTAATCAGAAGACGTTGGAATGAATACGAACAATCGGAATGCCCTCTTCACTATTTTCTCTTTGATAACGACACAATACTGAAACTTTAATAGGCTGGTTTTATAACATTATATCTCGATTCTTATAAAGTATTGATGCATATTTATAAACACTTTAAATTGTATCGGTATTGAACTTTTCTATGGTTACTAGATGTATGTAAGAGCTTTTCTAAATTACATGCGAGAGTATCAGTGTGCCAAATCTGGGAAACTCATATATTTAAATATACATCTTCCACTGACTCTGACCTAGAGTAGCAGATGATATTAAAATGAAAAATAAAAGGTTACACTTTTTATCTTCCTATGGGCGAACTCATGGGGTGACACACCCTTTGTCCTCACTCTGTTAAGCTCAATGTGTATCCAATGGACACAGGAAGCTCAAAATCACTGTTCTTCACACCTTTGAAATGAAAAGAAAACTCACCTTGCGTATACCGTCAACGAATAAACTCTGAATGGTTTACAATGTAGTTTGGACCTTTTCCAAAGTTGTCAAACGACATACAGGACCGGTAGCCCCTGAAATGACACCTGCAAAACAACAACAACAACAACAACAACAACAACAACAACAACAAACTATTATTTCATTCTTATAGAATAGGCCTACTTGGGAAGATACATGGAAGGTTCAACATTGGTAATTACCAGATTATCAACGAATTCTAGAGCCTACTTTGATGTTAAAGGGACAATATCGATCATGTAGTAGACTATCAACAGGGCATGGAATCATGTCCTTGTTTAATGAACACAGTGACTGAGAATTACTGGCTCATTGATGAAGCAGCAATTACCTTATCACGTGGGACATTATTTTCAGTCACTGAGTTAATCTAAAACTAGCACTCCGATTCCATGCCCTGTTGATCGTGACGATATTGCCTTGTTGGTGTGCATGACTAATTTTGAGTTATATTAGTGCTTTCATCTTAGGAAAGAAAAAAAATAACGAATTTCAAAAGGTTACCTCCAGGAACTTGTTTGAAAACATTCAAGGATGATATGCAAATGAAATCGTCTACCGTTTGAGGAATCTCAGAACATTTCTGTCGAATTCCCAAGGTCTGAACGGGTCATCATCACAGCTCCTCTGACCACGTCTGTCAAACTGATCAATTTCTTCTCCTCTTCAAAATCCTTACTGTCTTGTCCATTACATCAACCATGTCCATCATAACCGCTGACCTATGCTGTGTAAGGAAGGGACGACTGACTATTAAGGTAGAAATGATTCCCATTTGTTGTTTATGTTTCAGCAACAGTAGGCGAAACCTAGCTAGAAATTACCCCTCCTGTTTCCTCTTGCATCTAGCCCTCTAGCGGTGAATGTCTCGACCAGGAGGTCAGGGCAATTACATACTTGTATGTGCAGTCGTGATGGTGGAGTTACATGCTGAATGATTAAATTAGTCATTATACAAACCGGAAATACTCACTGCTGCATTCTATCCTCTCACTCACCTTCCTAGCCTGCATCATGCCGTTTACTATGTTTTGGAACACCATGTAGGAGTTGTCATTGAGTACGAGGTGGTTTTCTACCCAAAACGATTTTTCACCGCCATTTTATTGAAAAGAGTATGCTAACAACCAATTTAGGTCATAATAGCAATTCAGTATTTGTTTGTATTTTAGAACTACACTTACACTAAAACTGTGGCATTTTATAACTGACGATCTGTTTTGCGACCTTATGTAGTCCCACGCTGTTTTCAGTAAAAGAGAATTGACGACGTCTTGTTGATGATGTTGAATCCAGTGAGATTCATACCACCTAGCTGAAATTTCTCCAATTGATTTTATCAATATCCTGACAGCGAAGAAACAAACCAGAAATTGATAATCGATCAAAGAAGGTTCACGGTAGCACCATTCAGGCCCGATGATATAAATATCTTGGTTCTGAGAACGACCGATGGTGTTTGCAACTTGATGATATTGATCCAAATGTCGGTAACAAAACCACCGGTTATTCACAGAATTAACATATTTTACAAATAAAGAGAGACATAATTGTGTTCCACAAACATACTTGAGATTGTTCTTTTCCAACGTGCAACAATTCAAATCTTGCGAATCGATTAAAACTATTATCTATCAAACTGAACATCTTCAAAAACATGTAAATCTTCTTATATAGACCAACATTTTTAGCATAAAAAATTTTTTTTAAATAATTCGTTTGAAATGCCTGTTACACCCTTATACAACACATTGAAAACAATACAGTGGAGACTTTAGAACGATAGGAGGCAGCAGACTACATGTTTTTGTCCATACGAGAACAATTGAAAAGGACCTTTAATTCTGCTGACACCAAACATCTCAAAAGTCTCACATTAGTGTAATGCACTCAAAAAAAATCCCATTGAAACTTACAAGATCCATAAAGATATAATGGTAAGATGACGTCACCATGCCAAGAAGTGGTATCTGGATAAAAACAATTGAACATTGAGATTTCATAGAGTTAAGTAAAAAGAAACTTATTAATACAGACATCCATTAACTAGTGTATAATTTTTATCTAAATAACCTTTTGGCATTTCTAACCAGATGTCCACTGATTCCGCATTCACTAATGGGCATTATTCGTAAATGGAGATAAGATGCATGACTAAACAGCTTCAATCAGGCTCAATACACGTTTGATAAAATGTTTGTAAATGCATCCGTACTTTATAAATATCAAGAATCAAAATATATGTATAAAATCGAAGTTTCAGCTTATTTCGTTGTGTCGCTAAAATAGTGCAATGCATTGTGATTGTTTATTCATTCCAACGTGTCTTCGAATCCAGAAATTCATTTTACTATAAAACAATATCACCTGAGACATAAATGGATCAAGAGATGTTTGATACTATTATCAACTTTACATCAAGTATGTTTTATATAAAACTGCGATCATCTTATGTTTTCGAGAATTTATAGCAATTTTAAACAAAGCTCCCAATTAAACAGTCTTAGTACCTGCCCCATAAACAACTGTGTAGTCTTGAAGCTCGTATCGCATATTATGCGATGACGATTCGTATCCCTGAATTCTCTTAGGATTGGATGATTGACGACTGGTTGCCGATCTTACGGAAGCACGTCAAACGTATTGAACAGAGCTTCTCCGTCAGAGCATGGAGACGGAGCAGACCTCAGGGACAATAAGAATTATATTGACCATGCTTGATAGGAAACTATCACATCTAAATCCATCAACCTCAACGACTCCCAGTGACCAATGATTGGTCTGTACCATAATAAACTCCATTGACGGATCCGGGGTGTTCAGGGACATGTGCCCCATTTTTTGTCGCGTGCATGTAAATTTCCCATACGTTTAAGTGTTTCCCCTTCTTTGTGGCAGTGTGCCCCTTTTCCGTGTTCCTTTTCCTGTGCCCCTTTTCCAGACCCGGGAAAAAATACCTCCTTTTCATCGATTTGTCAACGGCATTCGATGGACTGGTACGCAAATGGATGTTTGTCTCCGTTTCCGTAGTACCGAAAATGCACTCATTGATATCCTGGAAAGCTTGTACACGTCGACGTCGCTCTACCACCACAGCACTGACGCAACATTTCCGACAGCAGGGGTTCGACAGGGAGGATCCGAGAGCCCTGCCTGTTTCTTGTTCTTAGATTTTCAGCACAAGTACGACACAGACACGTTCTGCAACCGCAGTCAACGGAGAAATTACCCACCAGAGGCGACAATTGGTGCCCATGGGTGGTTATCGACGACATTATCTTGTTTTGCACTGACCTGGGTCGATACATGCAATCAGCTGCTGATCTCATCGATTATATTGTCAAAAGTATCGACTCCAGATTAACAAATCAAAACGGAACTTATGACCATCGATCCGGCTGAGAAGATGAAACAAAGACAACAAAATATCGCTCAAAAAATGTCCTATCATGTTGTGTCAGACATTTCGCTACCTAGGCTCGTTGATAAACCACCGCGAGGGGCACCACTGGTGACACCGAAATCAACGCACGCATCGACTGTGCTGAAATCAAATTCAATCCAGAAAACCTTTTCCTGAACCGAAAGATACATCTGTGGGTTCGCATCCAATTTATTTCTCAACTCTTAGTTCGTCCATGACTGTGCTACAATCCGTCAACTGGTCGCTCACCAAAGCGCAACAAACCAAACTGAATAGCTGTGCGTTTTTAGATTTTTGGAACCGGATACCCGAAATCAGGAAACTTCGGATACCCCGGGTACCTGTTTTCATTTTGTTGAAAACATGCCTTTGGTGGTGTACCAAATACATGTACTGTATATGAAATGGTAAATAAATTGGCATTATTACTGATGTTCAACACGGTTTCATACCTAAACGTTCTTGTATCACTCAATTAACTACTTTATACCATGAATGGGCAGAAGCTATTGATGTTCCCAAACCTCCCGCATTGATGCCATCTTTCTCGACTGGTCTAAAGCTTTTGATCATGAAGTCATAAAATATTATTAGATAAATTACATAAGTACGGCATTTGTGGATCTGTTTTAAACTGGTTTCGTTCATATTTAAATAACCGATCACAAAAGGGGTTTTCTTTCAGGTTCCCAGTCTAACTGGGCACCAGTTCACTTGGAGTGCCCCAAGGGTCAATTTGGACCCTTGTTATTTAATATTTTGCATTTGACCTTCCTTTTGTTTCAGTCTCACCTGAGACAATATGCTGATACAGTCTTGTACAGGGCTATTAGACATGAGGCAGACTCAGTTATTCTTCAAATGATTTAAATAACATAATAACATGGTTAACTCAATCATGTCTCTTAGTCTTAATGTAAAGA